>JZLH01S0614908.1:22254-32738 GCA_001188425.1 Eucidaris tribuloides
AATTCAATGAAGACCATTTTCACCATCTATTATACGAGATATACTCGACTTAGTTCTAAAAATTAACTGGCATGAACTAGGTGAGCCCTATGAGAAATAGTCCATAAATCTGTCGAATCATTAACCTCGGCATATCTTTCAGAAAACAATGATAGGTTTCAAATAAAATTAAAGCCATTTCACAACGGTTTTCCTTTAAAAGAACAGAATCAACACTGAACTGACTTTTGCAACATTCCGCTCCAACTGAAAAATCCGTTGGCAAAACATTTTCAGATACCACAATATTGCTTGGAGTATTGTTAACAAACAGGATAAGCATTGGATAGCATATGATCACTATATTGCCATCGATAATACATAGTGTGGTTCACTATATTCATTTGTCATGTAAACTATTCAGCTTAAGCAGAGCAAACTTCTCGTTTTGTGCCTAAAATTAACATACCAGATCGGAGCGAATCCAAGAAATAACATAATTCATAGAATTATCCAAGACAAGAACTCGGACCTCAGACAAAATACGTTACAAATATTCAAACTAACGTCATCCCCCCCCCCCCTTCCGCATTCAGGAAATGCTGATGGGATTATCACATGCGGGTATGTATTTGTGCTTGATTGCCTATAATGACTTGTTAGTTTATTATTTTCTTTATATTTTACCTTCACAAAAAAAAAATGGTGATCAGAATAAATATGATGAATCCCTTCCTACAGCAAATGAATTAGTGTTACAGGCTACCTAAAATCCTCTTTTTTGCAAAGTTCATCCTCATCCTGTCTCCAATTGAACACCCTATACGGTGTAACTTATTGAACTACGGTGCCCATACACCATCAATCTGTACCCGAACGCTCTACGAACCTGAGAAGAAAAAATATTCAGAACTCCTTCATAGCTACCTGTGAATATCTGTTATGAGGGAAAGATAAATACCAGTCTTCATAAAAGCGAGTAAGATTTTTTTCTTCAAACTATACTGACAACGAGTACTATGTTTGGTAAAGATTTTACCGTCTGTCATCTCGTGCGTATTGAATCGCAACAATGCGCATCCCGTCATGGCCGAAATACAAGGTAATGTCGCGCATAGCCTTGTTCAGATTAACACTTTGGAATTCACTAAATACCTTTTCTTCATAACTTCTGTTCCAACGTTAAATAACTCTTTAAGTATTTAATGTTAGCCTATTCTAATATCATGGATTTTAAAATCTTATTCCATTATAGATGATTTATACTAAATAATAAATTCAAATCCGTTCGGCAGTCCACACTCTTCTTCAACGCACTGCAACGAACCACCTAATATAGGCTACTTAGACGCCACATCTTACACCTTATACTATACTACTCTAGTAATATAGTATATCTCCACTTACTACACTACTGCCGCGCTGCTTCGCTGCTTCTGCTACTGCACATACTATTATAATACACTGTACAAGCAGGAAAAAAAATCGAGAAAGAAGAAGAGAAAACAAAAAGAAGGACATAAATGAAGAAAAATATGAAGAAAAGGAAAATATGGAAAAGAAAAATTGAAGGAAGGGAATGAAAGAATCAATGGGGTTGGGAGCGTTTTACGTCCCTCCCACACTGGAAATCTTGAGCTATTACAATTGCAGCAAATTATTTATTACAACAACACCTCAAATCTAGGCCGAATGAAATACCTCGAATACCTGATCACAAGTGACTCCTCTCCATGGAGGTCGCGCTCTTCTCCATATCCATTTCTAAAGCGATCTTGTACTTCTTCCGTGGCTAGAGTTTTGAATACACAAGTAAATCTGAAACTCAAAACCGTCGTTTTGTGTACATTTTTTGCATTGTAACAAATCTATCAAGCTTTATACCAGATTTATGGAAATGAAACGTTTCTCTTTAAGGTCAGATCAAATATGACCAAACAATGATGAACCCGCGAATTGAAGTGTACAGACTCCGTTGTAAAAAAAAAATCTCCGTGAAATCCCCGTTTTCTCAATTTTGTTCCTGACTTTGCGTTCATAAAATTAAAGTGCGCGATCTATAAAAATGAAATACTTGTTTGTAGTGGAAGTTCTAGATTCTCAAATGTAAAAATCAATTTATGTTAGATAGAAGTGCCCACGCGATTGCAAAAACCAAAATCACAGACACCATTTCTCTCAGTCAAACTCTCGCAGCCTTTCATATCTATGAACGGTGAATGAAACAAAAACACGCCCTACACAATCGCGAGGTCAGTATGCATGACCATTGCCTATATAACCTGTATTCTCTCGCAAAAGTGGTTTACTGTTGTTAAAAATTGATATACAACGAGAATCTGATCTGCAAAACACCGCTCCAACATTCTTCAGATAAATTGAATTTGACTTCAGCAAGCGGAATTCCGTTCAAAACTTACAGAAAAGTCTTGTACATAACTGCCAGAACCCACTAAACGACTCATGACAAATGAACATGTGATGCACACTCTAGCAGGACTCATTCACAAGTGCACCAATGACCATCGCCACTTTATTCGAACTCTCCCGTTGACCTTACGCAGGCCTGTGATACCACAACCATTGTCATAATTGAAAATCCATCAATACCCAGTTGCCAACCTAATACCATCCACCTCGGTCCTGCACTTGACACCTCAGCTCCCAGCCGTTCCCCATTCATCATGCTGCAGCCTCAACTCCGCCGGAACAGCGCCTCTCCAACTAAAACACACGAAAACCTATCAGGCATTCACATCCTGTCATACCTTGTTTGACCACAGCAACCAGCATATTTCATTCGGATGGAACAGGTAAACGAATCTCCACATCGCATTCTGCACCAAAACATCAAATAAACAACCCTGCTACTATGAAGTACTTCCCTCGCTCTCACACCGGCGCCTACGCTTCTATCAGTGCCCCTGCTAACTCACCAAAGCTTCTCCTGCAAAGAACTCAGAAAGCTAATGGACCTACTTCAGGGAGCTTACAGACAATTTGCAAGAGATCCTGCCTGTCACACAAAAAAATTTGAACAAAGCTACATTATCAATCTCCACACCCTGAAACGCGTCATCCTGCTATTCCAAGAGGTTTCGCAAGCATACATCTCAACCTGTGTATGATTGTTACAAACCTTTACAACAGCTCCTGAACGATAACCAGAAGAAAGGACACTGCAAAGGCCTCATCGCCTCATCATTGACATCAATTTTTTTGAGAAAAAAACGCCCCGAACGATGGATTCGAAGTCTGCCACTCGACATTGACTTCACCAACTCCTCCCGAAGGCATGGCCTTCCATAAACCATACTGACCGCAAAAAACCTCTGACAAGAAGCAATGCCCATATCCCATAGACGTTGCAAAGCAATCTTGTTCAAATGGACTGTAACTAAGCAGAAACAAAGCAACCGTCCAAAGCAGCATCCCAAGAAACTCTAGCCTTAGTACAGCCCACCCTCAGACTAACCTTGGACTTCTCCTTCGAGAAGGACTAACCGCAACTGACCTCACTCATGGAGCTCCTAACACCATCATTGTGCTCTCCACAAGCAATGGCAGAGGACGTCCATACAGACACAAGAATGGCGTTCCAGGTTCAGTCCTTGCACCTACGCTCTAGAGCACTGCACTCTAACTTCCTGACAACTTTTCTACGCGATACATTATTCGATGACTTGCCCGACAGCGTCGGCTACACGGTAATAGGACATCAGCTCCAACCTAACAACGGAAGCTCAAAACTCACAACAAATACAGTCTTATCCATATTTCAACCTAAGAAAACATGCAATCCTATTAACTGAAGTGCAAACAACTCGGGCCGTAACTTTAAATTCACCCAAAAGCACCATACCTGAATCAACTGGATCGTCACCTCACCCTACAAAAAATGCATTCTGGATAAGTGCGTTCGAATTGGGAATAGCATCGAAAAGGGTCTTTAAATAAGCGTAGAAACACTGGCTGATTATACTAACAATCCAAGTAAAGAAGTCGGTCAAAGGACTATGAACTATTTATTAAGCTTAATTATAGTTTATACACGTCTAAGGCCGGGCAGACAACGTAAATGATATACGGATTGGACACTAAGGTGTAAATCAAAATATCAAATATACGCGGAACATACTCACAACGAGACGACCGAAGGAAAAAATATCAGGTCAGAAAAGGAAAGTTCAAGTTTCATAGCAATGAAACAAGTCATACATCCGTTACAACTTTCTAGTGAGTAAACGCTTTGCTAAAACATCTTTGCATCAACTTATAATATCGTTCAAAGGCTAACGCTTGTTCAAATCAGAAAGTAGGTTCAATTTCTTAACACTAAGCGCATAACAAACATATATATTCTAAACACATCTTCGTTAACACTCTAAACACCTGTAATTTAAGCACGTGTTCTGTAAGGAACCAAACAGGTGCATGATGACACCGATATGTTGTACAACTGTCATTCCGGAAGCTCATATATAAAATCCTGAATTAATTCTAGGTCATATGATGTCGTGTAATATCTTTTACAATAAGTCTCAAATTTTTTTCCTCACTGTACAAAGACTGAGACATGTATTTATACTTTGATAAAAATGGAACTGCGTAAAAACCAACTCTATTTTCCATTGTCAAACATGGATATCATTTGGAGTATGTGATTACCATAAATTTTTGTTGCCCAACCCAATCTCGTATGACATACAATAAAAATTAGGAGGGCTGTCGCTTCAATCACCACAATTCGACAACTAACCTTTCACCGACACACCGACACGGGTTTAAGGTACAGTCAAAGCCTAAAATTAACAGTGTAAATATAAAAAAACACTGAAAAGACGTAAATCACACTAAAAACCCTTAAGCCAATACCTATGACTAAAACACTCATTCAAGAATCATAGAGACCGTTGCACTTGATGACTATTCGCCTAGAGACCAATTCTACCAACAGAATATATACAACACAATGGTAGTCTGGCCTGTGTAAATTTCTCAATTTACGATACTGGGATCCCAGATTTCACAGACCTTCTCCCATTATAGCAACGGCTGATATGTTGCTGCACAGAAAGGCACAAGCATTCCCCACTAAAGGAAATATCCTCATGTTTTTATTTTTTTACATTCCAGACATGAAGTTATAAGAACCCTTGAACCTAGAAGATTCATCACTTATTCATTGAAAGTACACATCTCCGTTTCGAATGTTTTCTCACCACCGCACTGCACGCGCGTAAGTTCTAACTTACCGCCTGGTTTCTCACTTTATCATTCTTCTGCTTTGTTGTTCCACTTTCTTCCCTTTCTCATTTTTCTCTCACTGTCTCCAACTCTTTAATCTACCACCTAATACAAGATTTTACGCTCATCTACAATCCAGCTCGCTATCATAGGCCCCCTATTCCACTTATCTATAAATACTTAACAAATTAATAACATAATCTTATAGTTATAACAATACTTGAGAATTAAAGCATTAAACAATGCTCCAGTTACAAAAATCGACTACATGATTCCCCATCACCAGGTCCTGATCACGTCTAAAAATGAAGCCCTGAAAAACTTCAGTTAAAACACCATTAAGTGCTAAAAAAGTAAAAAATCATTGAAGAACCACAGCCCCCCCCCCCACCCCCCATAGATGCTGGTCAGAATCTCATCGTCTGAGAATAAATAATGTGCCAATTGTATCTCACATATTATTCTATAGGGTTGGACAGCATAACGCCGTAAACTTGTGGTTTATTGTCCATTCAACACTGTCATATGTTAATTGCAAAGTCGACATTTTTTAACGGTCATTGCTCACAGTGTAATATAGCGTTCTTTAATATACTAATCTAAATAAGAATGAATTGATGTTTTTTCATTTGTGAAAATTACGGAAGATACCGACAAAAACAATTCAATTCAAAATTCATAATAATAATATAAATCTCTGACCATCCACCAAAACTGGATCCGTTAATATAACTATCGGACCTGAATCTGATAAGATCTTGTGACTTCTTTGTCAAAGTAGGTGTGGGTACAACTTGCCATGAACGACTACAGATCGCGTTGCCTACACAAAACCGTTGACTCGAAGTTACGTATCAAAGGCCGTTACTGGTATGCCATTAATTAATTTAGCGCCCTTCGCGAGATACAAGACAAACAGTTATACGCCCTTTGCCGGACTACGACAAAATCGAGGCATCGTTACCTCCATAAACCTGAAAACGCGAACCTAACTTGGTCGATTTTTAATGACCTGTAATCGCTGCATTGGACAGAACCCTGAATCGTAATGTTGTTTAAAGCCACAGTTATTACATGACCACAACCAAATCAACTACAGAACCTCCATGCTCTAGTTATGTTTGATAAAATCTATAAAATGAAGCCCTGAAACAAATGTATTCCAAAATAATTATTAAGCTAGAAAAACGAAACCTACGAGTACTCAGACCTGACCGGATTCACCAATTCGCGCTCTTCCTTCCCACAGACTTACTGGTGAGACCAGCCCATTTAATACTCATCGAAGAAATGTCATTCATGCATACCTTCAGTACAGCAAACTTCCAACTTTTTGTAATCTAGAGTGTTTACACTTAAGCACTACTTTAGCTCAGATATCACAGTACTTTTTTTATTGAACCCAACAATATTCTCGGTCCTATCTTTGAACAAAAACTAAAGGCCAGGGGAAGAAATGAATAATGTTCAACAGACATACAAGTTTTATTACATTGACTATTAGCACTAACATCTCCTAAAAAGTTTCGAGATTAATGTGTCTTCATATACTAATCGCAACCATTGACTTCAAGAGGTATCTCGTCCAATAAAGCGGTCCCTAATTCCCATTTCAATCTCAAGAATAAATAAAATAATATTTTAAATCACTACGACACCAATTTTAGCTCATATAAGGCTCGTACTAAATAAAAATCACTATATCAATGAAATCCTTTTTAATGTCACTATATACTCAAACACTCAGACTCAAACCTCACTTGGCTCACACACCACGCGCACGCGAATGCAAAACGTTAATGCGCTCGACTGAATTAAAATGACGATTTGCGTCACCTATCACACTAAAGAATTATATCGAATGTATATGCATATATCTATAATACTTCGAAATGTCAGTTCAACCCACTACATTCGAGTTGTTTATTATCTCACGTCATTTGTAACCCTCTCCTTTACCAACCATTCAACGTGTCCATGTGCAGTCTCTTACGATAAAAACGATAATCTCCCTAAGCCAAAAGCGGCTTGCTACTTGCATGGAATTCGACCTGGTCTGACTCGCGTCACAAGCACCAAAACCACCACTGCCAATTGTCTCCTCATTCATCAACTCAACGAATTGGTCGATGGTGACATCCTTTCTCGCATAATTATTTCTTTTTATACCCCCATTTCTTTCTCTTTTCTTTCTTTCATTCTCCGTCTGTCTGCCATTTTTTCCCTAAACTTTATTTTTCGGTATTAACACAGGCACGTGTTTGCGGTGTCTTTGGTCTCCGACACCAACCGAAAATAGTAACAGTAATTGGGGTTAGACCGATACACGCGCATGCGCAGTAATCGCCTATTATCACAATATCTTAACCTCCAGAGGGTACATAATGTCTGTGAACACAAGTGTGTGTAATTATTCCGCAGAATATAGTTGCGCATGTATTTCAATGCATTTTTCGTTTTTGAATAGATGTTGAAATTTGCACAATGAACATTGTTCTTAACATTACTTCTATGCGTAAGTACTTTTTCAAGGTGATAATGCGTATAGAGATTTTGCTATGAAAGTGTTACAGCAGTTTTCAAATACACTGTTCCTGTACCATAGTTTCATTTTCAGAATATCAAATGTTAATTGATCACTTGAAACATGTTTTTCTTAAAATAATGTGGTACCAGAAGTACTCAATAATTATCATCTTTAACATGTTGGAGACTGGTTCTTTTCCATAGGTTCAAATGGTTTTAAAAAAATACGCAAATTTGAAGGAGTACAACAGCTCAATTCACATTATTATTAAATTGTTTCGTATTTTATTGGATAGTGATATGTATACAATCTGCAATACCGGAGTCATCCCTTTTTATGAAAATGAATTTAATAATAAGATGTCAAAAACATATGAAATTAAATAAATAAATAATTATGAAAATGACGAAGTTGTTTCTTTAACAAGGGTTAGAGGGGATATCAGTCGAAAAAGTTCCATTCAGAAATCAACAAACGGCTTATAAACTAATCATCTGTTCTGATGCTAAACGCGGTCAGACTAGAGTAACCTCGATGGGGAAACAACAACTTTACATCATCCTATTGTTGCCACCAGATGTAGCCAATGCAGAACTGATAGGCATTAATTATCTCGAGGATAAGTCTGCCGCGTGGCGATGTGCTCAGGTACCCGTGAATGACGCGTCGATGTTTGCTATATCACTTTTCACTCTCAGCGTCAAGACCTGAGATCCGGCAGAACACTCCTCAGACATTTACCCTTCCAATACAAATAATGAAATTTGTACCAAGTTTGGTCAATTTTAGTATCAAAGTTTTCCTAATAGCCTCTAGTGCAAACGAAACTCTGATTTTGGGGTTTTGCGTCCGGACCCTCATCTCTTTCATCCGAGAATATGTTCTATATGTTATGCAGAAAGGACACCGTTTGGGATTGTCTCATCGTTTCCATGATTTATCAGCTTATCCTTCGAACTACGAGTGTATTGAAAATCGCTCAAATAATGCACACCTCTAATTCAATCCTATAGGAGAGCTGAAGTCAGGCAGAACAGGCTTAGGGGGATCTTTGCCCGCTACGTCAGGCACGGCAGGCGGTGCGTGGAGCCGTGGACACTCTCGATCTGCGTAAGTGAGCATGAAGAGACCAGATTCACTGAGATTTATAATAGGTCAATCCTCTCTCTAATCTCTACAGAGAAGACAAACTGTAGTCCATCACTTTTCTCACAGCCGCACCCTACACACACGTGGTAAACTTCCTGGATACAAAACAACAAAATACCCCCCCCCCCAACGATCACTAAGATATACATGTATTATGAAAAGGAACCAAAAAGCTTCTTTCATGGTCTAGCGCTGTTTTCACCTCCATAAGTCATTTTGGATACTGTCCATTCGTTGCTGTGAAGGAGTAATACAATAGAAGAAAATTGATAAATGACTGATAATTAACTAACAAACTAAAAACCAAACAACTAAATGAATAAATGAATACACTTATAAACGCCGATTTCAGTTTGTGAAATTTTACTTCCCTTATAAAAAATAAACCATGGTTTTACAATGGTAACACGATGGTTTTCCAAGGTTTTGGACCAATTTTACCATGGTATAGCCTGGTAAAACCGTGGTAGTACCATGGCAATACTATGATAAAACTATGGTAAATTGGCCCCAAACCATGGTATTACCACGGTTAACCGGGGGAGGGGGGGGGGGTTCCATGGTTTTACCGTGATTTTACCATGGTTTTACCAAGATATTATCATGGTTTTACCATGGTATTACCATGGTAAAACCATTGTTTATTTTTCATGTTTTTATAATGGTTGTAAGGTGGCAAAGATATTTGACATAAATCCCACTCCTGCCACCAATTGTGCATACCACCAATACAACGCCCTGTTGTAGATGGCGCTTTCCAAACAACTGTACATATTAGAAAGGCTCGCCATTGTTTTTACCAGCATTAGAAAGGTAATACATAGCAATGTCCTGAACTTTACGACTACAATTCAATACCAACACAAATCATTTTACTGATTGTTTAAAGATGTATAAGGAGAGCATCAGTCTGTCAATACATTCCACACAAAAAACAAAACAGGAATACTTGAGTCTAACTCTTAGCATCTTAGGCCTTTATATCTCGAGTGAGACAGGAAGTTGTCGAGTCCCAGAATCACGGGGACACGCAGACGCATTCAAGAAAACAGCGCCATCTACAACCCAGTGTTATAATGTATTGGCAGTACCCACAGTTCAAATCATACTAGAGAAAAAAAAAGCATCCGTTTGCTGCCCATACCATGACGAATCCAGGTACATACGGAGAGGTACCTGGGTGCTGCAAATACTTTCTTCATTTTTAGATTACATTTTTGTATATTGGCTAATTTAGTCCAGTACCTCTAGTAGAACATTTCTCTCCCAAAAGCCTTGTATGAAACATTTTTGGTCTCACGAAGTCGCAATATCAGATATTCTTTGAAAAAAAAAAAACTTTTTTGTGTTTATGATATATAGTCAAATAAAAAGAAGTAAACATTAAAAAAAAATGTACATCAACTACCAGTCGTAAATCTGCATTGCCCTATAGTTTTGTACACACAAATAATGGTAAAGAGAAAAATTGTGGCGAAAAAAAAAGTGTTTTGCAGGTGGTTAGATACACATCTGTAGGTATGAACAATTAATGTCATATAGTCACCTGGAAAAGACATGTTTCATTAAGTTTCATAGCCTA
>JZLH01S0614911.1:28509-55164 GCA_001188425.1 Eucidaris tribuloides
GTAACACTAGAAGGAATTTGAAGAAACCAGCTATTTTAGTCATTGCAAAATACCTCGTAATTGCATAATGTAACGAATCTAATGTCGGAAAGTAGACAGTCAATGTTGATACAGTTTCAGAAATCTATTCACCTACTGTAAACATGAATGCATTATCATACGCGTCCAGTGCATAGCAATACTGCGTGCAGTGATGATATGAGCGGAGATATCTCTACGTACACTATGCGAATACACATTCTCGCCCGCTGTGAATCGTGAAAGTCTGATTCTGATTGGCTGCCACCAAACGGTGGCAGATTTCGGCTGTAAAACAAAGGTTAAAATAAGAAATTCGATGCAGAATAGCAAAGGCCGAGGGGCTTCGCCCCTCGCCTGCTTTGTCACTGGGGTTAGCGCGGTTAGTCTCGTTAAAGGCGCTAGTGGGGTATTGCGCTGACGGGGGAAATCATTAAGCCCTGAGGCCTTGATCAAAGGCTAGATGATTGCTGGTGGGAATGCACTTCTATTAGTCTGACTCATACCCAATTTCTGTATTATTTATATCCTTCATGAATACATGTCTTAATTCTTCTTTTTGAAGTAAAATGTTACTTGTTTAAATGTAAAGATTACAAAATTACAAATGGATTCATGGTAAACTCTGCATCCTTGCTTGAGATGTAATGCCCTGTCAGTATGCTTCACAGAAGAGGTACATTTCTGCTATGTAACTGCCATTACTTGATGAAATTCCAACCAATGTACATATCCCCTCTGGACAAAAGTAAATTTGTTGTAATATCTCATGAATGGATGCTTGGGTTAGGCACTTAATCCATTATGGTATTTAAATATTTACAACCTAGCATTTAAAAGAGAATATAGTAGTTACATCATTTATTTCCATTCAGTATTATTGATTCACTAAAAGCCAATGTACCCCCTTAAAAAAGAATACAAACATGCACATTTCATATAAAAAAACATAATAGGCCAATCCACAATTTTTTTAAACAATCATCACAAATCTAGAGTTGACCTGTCTACATATATATTGTCCCACTGCTGATGTTATAAAACTTACTTTCTCAATCTAGTTACCAGTACAAAGTTCCTGTACAATACAACAACTTATAAAGTAAGATATGCGTCAAAACAAATTTAATTCTCCCCACGCCAAACACATTGAAACCTCATTTATGAGAAGCGACCAGTAAGGCCTTGCTCTTCATAACAAAAAATAAAATAATTAAGCCCTCACATTCTCACAGGGGAGATTATACTTGGCATTGGGGGTCTATTAACACTTTCTACATACTCCTTGGGGTCATTTTATTATCATCACCATTAAAGGCAGAGGATCTCATTTGCACCCCCCTCACTTTACAGCAAACCATCACTCATACCCTTTCAGACTATGTATGAAGGACGTGCCCGTGAAATCTGAAGATCAGTAACACTTGGAATTTGAAAAATGCACCCCAAACCAAGGGTCAGCTTGGAGTGTGTTGTCTCTACAAGACAAAAATACAAATCAAAGTCTGACGGTAACTATACTCATGGATCTTGGTAGCCACGTCCATGCTATAATTCAACTAAAAGTTTCTGGCTCCTACTTTGCTATTTGAAGATTCTTAGATGGCATTTTTTTTCTATTACCTAATGTTAATTTTTATGCAAGCAAAAGAAACACTCTGCCTTTAACCCTATGAAGTCCATGGACAAGATATGTTGGTGGGCCACTTGTTTTGAGAGTAAAATAATGGGGGATTTTACTGTTTTTAAACAACTTTGCCCCCCCCCCCATTATTGTTGGATGCTGTTTGGCTGGTAAAAAAAAATGGCAGGCAAATTTTTTTTTTCACTGTTGGGGCCCCCTGCTCTCCACTTGTCAGATGCTGTTTGGCTGGTAAAAAAAAAAAAAATTGGCAGGCAAAATTTTCCCCGATGGATTTTGCCCCTCCTATGATTTTACCCTGGGTCCGCCCCTGTCTAGACTAGGTGATAGATTTTAGTCTTGTTCATCAAGTCAGAAAGTCAGAATAACAACAGGTTAGAAAACAACATAAATCTACTCCTGGAGGAACAATTTGCTTGTTTGCGGTCACATCAGAGAGCCAAACCACAAACAAGAAATATCTGATTGGATTTTCAGATCCATTTAAGTGGCCATGATGAGAACAACAGTGAAATGCACATGGGCATCTACAGTAAAGTAAGTGTTATTCTTTGGGGTATGATGAAGTATAAGGTTGCTATGGCAACATATGACCTAAATTCCATTGAGCAAATTGCAACCTCTAAAGAGCCCAACAATATGCTGATTTCTATATGGCCATTTTAGCCTAATACAAATAAATTAGATGGCCAGCATCAGCAATTGTGTCCATGAATAAGGCGACACAAAAATAATGATACTGATACTGATGATGATGATGATGATGATGATGATGATGATGATGATAATGGAGATGAGAAGATGATGTGAAGAAAAAGAAAAGAAAGAGGAAGAGTGAGAAGAGGAAGAGAGAAGGAAGAGGAAGAGGAGGAAGAGGAGGAGGAAGAGGAGGAAGAGGAGGAGAAAGAGTAGGAGAATAACAGCAAGAAGAACAACAAAAAGATGGAAAAGAAGGAGATGACGAAGAAGAAGAATGAAGATCAAGAAGACGAAATACAAAGAAGAAGATAAAAAACTGCTAAAACACACAATTTGTGTACAACATAGAAAATCAAGCACATACACAAAAAAAGCTAACTTCTCCTTTCTGATAAGAAGATTTTTATAGAAACTTCATTCCATTCACTTGTTTCATCTCACTAGTGTTAACTAAAACCTAAGTTTTAGACTGTTCTCTTTTTTGCTCTAATCCTAGACTAGATTTTCTCGCTACGCTTGGATTGGGGTAAATTAAAGAGCAGTCTATGACTTAGACTAGTGATAACTTGGCATCAATCCATATGACCTATAAGCACAAAATAATGATTGAGAATATATTGAGTTTCAAACTCAAAGTCAGTTTTATTTCATAAATCATATCAAATATAAACATACATGAACATCACCACAAACAGTTTGATATGTTTGTTTGTTTCATAATGCCAAATAAGAAAGTATGATGGACTGGCTTATTTCAAATACTCCTGGTCAAAGACAAGAATAGACCTTGATTCAAGTCCTTTCACGAGAAATAAATTAGATTAGCTAAATTCTTGCTCTATCACATATCTAAAACAGTAATGGGATCCACTGTAAATTAATTAATAAATCACAAATTCATAATCTATTACCAATCTTTACATGATTTTGTGTAATATATTTATTTATAATATGTATATTTATCTATGTATTTATACTTGAATTGATATAGATTTATCTTCACATTAATTATGGTAATTTTTTTACATATTTATATTTCTGAATTACATGTTTATGTACATGTATTACATGTATAAATACTTCATTTATATACATATTCATTTATTCATTTATTTTATTAATTCATTTGTTTATTTATGTTATATTTGTCATAATTTCATAACTGGATCCTGATTAGTATGATGTTGATATTTTTTTGTATTTGCTTTTTTTGTATTGAAATCATATTTATTGGTATTGATGTTGATATGATAGGGGGCAGTGACCCCACTTTGGGAAAGGTAAATTGCTGCGAGTGAATTGTAATGATGTCTGGTTTGCGTCTCTGTTGTAGGCCTTATAATGCCAGATAAATACAAATCCAGATTACAGGGCCTCGTAATCTACTGCGGCCATGTCGGCTGGAATTATTCATTTTGAAATGGAAGAAAATAAATACCAAATGATCTCTTTCACCTTCGTAGCTTTAGGGTAAAATATGGTCTAAAACTACTTTTCCCCGGCCTTCGGCCTGAGGGGTATACGGAATACAGACTACGAAATATAGTAGTTGCGTTGTAAGTTGCTTGTTTTAATAAGCCATGGCAATCTTTCCTTCATATCGATGATAATGTCTAAATGGGTCCAGGCTTAGAGTAAATTATAATCTAGGATTAGAAGTATGATCAAAGATCTTTTACAGGATTAGGGGTTTTGACCTTAAACAAGGCTTTCCAAGTACTGCATACCTGTACCCTGCAGAATGTTCAGTTTACGAAACATTAATATGAAACAATTCAAATTTCATGCTTATATAGCCACATTAATATTGCTATTCACAAAGATTGCAATCTTGATATTTCAATTATATTCAAATGTAATTTTTGGGGGGCAAAAAACAAAGACTTTAAACTGTAGAAGTATCACATTTATTAGAATAATTGTTTGTGATGTTTCCTGTAAAAATAATGTCAATAATATGATTTTGAAAATGTAAAATGTAGAAAAAATCAAAGAGAAGGCAGATGTTTCACCTCCTCCTTTTCAACATTTGTCAATGTAGTTTTACAATTACTTCAGTAAGTGAAGACAGTACAGAATGACAAACATACAGTTTTATCATTAAACCTACATGTATGGATAAAGCTTTATTCTGTAACAGTGGCATAACCAAGGATGGCAAAGGGAACCATAGCTGCTCTGTTGATCGGCAAGTATAAAAAAAAAAAAGATTGAAATGAAGGAAGTTACAATTTTTTTTTTTAGAACCAAGGTGCACTAAATCATGCATTTTAAGTCCTACAATTTTAAAAAATTCTCACAACTGTGGGAGCCCCACCCTCCCCTTTCATAACTGCTCACTCAATGCACTTGCTCACAGGCTTATAATACTTGTGTGTGTGTGTGTGTGTGTGTGTGTGTGTGTGTGTGCGTGTGTGTGTGTGTGTGTGTGTGTGTGTGTGTGTGTGTGTGTGTGTGTGTGTGTGTGTGTGTGTGTGTGTGTGTGTGTGTGTGTGCGCTTGTATATGTGTGCATGCGAGTACGTACATTTATTGTGCTTGCACGCATACTACACTTACATGTATGTTATTCAAATAAAACTTTTTTGCTAACCCTCCCCCCCCCAAGTTGAAAAATCCTGGCTGCGCCACTATTCTGTAATGTCTAATAATTAGGATTATTCAACATACTGTCAAAAACATTCAAAAAGCTATTCTGATCCTTACTGTTGATAACACAATCGGTAAATGTAAATTCTTGCTGCATGGTTTTAGGTTTTGTCGCTGAGAAGCGCTATCCACAAATTCTAAATTGATGGCAACATTTTTCATAGCAGGTAGAAAGAAGACATACTGTAAAAGGCATCATGTTTGTACAGCTAATTGAGCAAGGAGAGTAGAGAACATACACCACCATTAGTGAGACAGTATCTGCACATTTTGGACAGGTGCAAAGACAGAACTCAAGTCGATAAATGTTCGATTTGCTCAGTTCCAACCAAAAAAAAAAAAAAAAACCTACACATACAACAGAGGGATATAAATAGTCTATGAAGAAATTCATGTGCCAATGTATATGTCATTATTGTAAGCAGTATTTAAATAACAGATGGTTTGAGATAAAAAAAAAAGTTGGTGGGGGGGGGTGAAGGGGGAGTGATTCCTCAAATCACATACTAACACCAACTGAAGTTTAGTTAAATCCTTAAAGGATGGTAGTGTATTGAAAAAGTCAACTGTACACACTTGTAGTCTAGCGCTGAAACTGTGTTCCATATTTTGATCTTCGTATCACAAGTTTCAAGGATATATGAAATATCGAAATCTCCGAATGGAAGTTTCACACTTCTATCAAACAAGGGTTGGCCGTGTGTATTATACTGTAAATGTCATATATTTTGCGTGCATATATTTTCACGATTTTGCTTCAAGACGTTTGTTTTCGCGATTCTATTGTTACTTGCATTTACTTTTCACAGAAATATCAGGAAGTGAAAATGTGCACGCGTGTTAAGTCGCGAAATTTGCGAAAATAAAACCACTGCGAAATATTCAGCATATACAGAACAATACATCAAATTAAGGGCAGACATAGAGCAATTATATGACACATTCAGATGGAGGAGAGATCTTCCAACCAACAAGTACAAACACGATAGATCATAAAAGAAATAAATACCATCAATACACAAAGATTTTCTTTAATGCATTATGGCAACACCACAAAGATCAGTTACAGGTATAAAATTGACTTGATGAGCCTTACTTTAATCCCATCCAGCTCTCTCGTTAACGAACGTCATTCCTCCATTCCAAATATTTGCACAGGTAGAACCGCAACCTCCGTCAGCGAGTGAGCCATGTGCCGTCATTAGGCATATAAATCAAAGCCCTAATTGTTGCGCAAACGAGCGAATAAGTTGGCAATTTGCCCCAACTTATTAACGAAGTAACAGTTCGTCCCTGGGATCGTGCGAGCCGACAAGTTGAAGTATTCTTCGTGGCACAGTGAGATCCATATGTCCCGCCCTACCCCTCTCCATCACCAGTGAATAGTGGGAATGAGTTATTCTAGCAGTGTGTATGAAATCTTTGCCCTTTAATTATTCAGCATGCTTCGATAAAGTAATGACAGGTTACCAGCTGTTCACGTCAAATATCCACGGTATTATGTAATCATAGCTTCTGATAAGATAGCAGCAGTCTGTTTGCGTTAATTCTTTATTAAGCGACCAGACTTCCCCCAAGAGAGAGATAATTCAGAGCACTATTAAAGATTAATTTTTAATTGATATCAACACAAACCTAGCCTAAAAAAATTCTAGAATAATTCTAGAATGGGGGGGGAAAGGATCAGGAATACATGTAAGACAGATGTTAAGAAATTAAATTACTAACAGCTGAGTTCAAGCAACTTGCATAATATCCGCTTAAAAATCAAATCAAATCTTCACCATACAGTAACTTTCCTAAGAATCTAATGACCATGCAGCTACACATTAAAAATAATCATGGTGTCAGAAATTGCCCTTTATTCTTTCAATTCTGCCTGCAGGCAACTTCAATAAATTACATAACCTATTCTTATGAATATTACAATGACTGAATAAAATGTTCTGTAAACTGTATCAATTCCTGAGAACAATTAAACAAAAAAAAAAAATCAAAATATTAAAATTTTGTTACAATACAATATGTAATACAAATAATGCAGGGTTCCTAGCATTTCATGGAAACAAAATTCAATGATTTTCTGTAATATTTCCCTGAAGGAAGTTAAAAATTCCATGATCATCAGTGTGACGGTGACCTACTCCTTGCTTTGCCTTTTGTTTTGGACAAACAAAATTCCCTAACTTTTTCCCTGATTTGAGTGAATTTTGTCAAATTTCCCGATCAAAAAAACAACAACATCCAACTGGAAAAAAAGGGAAAGTCATTTTCCAAGTTTGGCTGTGAACCCTGATAACATGGCTTGGGACGATAATCAGATTAAAGCTCATTTTCTTCTTCCTAATCTGATGAGTGGTTTATCATAGTTTGTTCAATTGATTTTGCCATGTCTTGTGATATTTTCATGAGTGTCTGGAAATTTTGTGAATACGCATAACCCATCCAGGAATCTATACATAGGTGTCGTTATGATACAGGTGTACATGCATGATATGGGTTAAGTGCCATATGTTGACTTGATTACGTTTGACTGTAATTTTCTCCCATTGCATGGGTCAACACTAACTTATTTTCTTATTTTGCTTTGTCCTTTTGGGCAATTAAGTAAAATTATCACTTTCAGATTTTTAGTTGCCCAATAGAAAACTTAACTTGTCCCAAAATAATTATTAAAAAAAATTGTAAAAAAAAAAAAAAAAAATTACTCACTAATTTAACCACTGAGGCCTTTTATGGCATTGGAAATTATTATTATAACTTTTTTTTTGGGGGGGGGGAGGGGTGTGATCTATGAATTTGAAGAGTTGTACAATTTACTACAATTGTGCACAAGTCATCATCAAAGTCACATGAAATGGAACAGGCACACTGCACACAGACACACAACACACAATTGATGTTTTAAACTCAAGCTTCTATACCAACCAAATGCAAAAAATGATGTACAATGAACAACATATGGATGAAATTTAGTACACGCTAATTTAAAGGTTAGTGACATAATTGGGAACACTTGAAAATGCCTCAAGAACCTAATGAGTTGAAATATATACCAACTATAGACCAGCTGGAGTGGATCTCCCAGCTGGAAGGATTTGTCTCTAATTTATTTACTTAAGGAGAATCAAGCATGAACATACAAGTATTTTAATTTTATCGGGACACGATAAAAATAAGACCCATAGAGAGCCACACAGCAGGTTTGCCTGCAACGAGATATTGACATTATTTATTTTAGAATGAGTCAACGTTTGACTACAAGCTTTTCACAGGAGAATCCTTGCATAGTTTACTTGATTCTAGAGTCGTTTCAGCCCACTTTGAGGACTACCCCCAATCATGTCATTTACCTGTAAGTCAGTTAAGACAAAATTTCACATATATTTCATTCGCTGTTGGTAAGATATTTGGACACGTTTTCCTTATTTGATGATCAAAATTCCAGACTTTTTTCTAAGGTAAAAAAAAAAAAAAAAAAATACCACCCTATGGTGACAGTTTTGAAAATTCCATGATTTGCAAGTGTAATTTTGTTGTTGTTTCACTTGTTTTGTTGTTGTCATTGCTGTGTGTGCGTGTGTGTGTTTCAGTTACAATGCACAAGTAAAATTCTGCCTTCCAGCACAAAACAAATTACATCACACAGTCATGGAAAGTAAGGTCCTACGGTTCTTTGATAGGGCAATCAAATGGGGACAATGTAAATGCGAAAATGGTTGACAAAGTACTCAAAACATCTTTCTTTTTTCAGTATCACTGGATTTCTAGGATTACTTGACAAAGCGTCAAATAGACATGCACCTCTTAATTACATTCTGAATTGAAAAACCACAATCCCCGTCCCAGTTCCACAATGCATAGTTATGATGTCACGAGATACCAAAACCACTCTAACGAAGAGCTCCGCTGCTCCGGGAAGGATACACGATTCCTTTTCCCGTTATCGCGAAAGACCTTGCAGTGAAAATTATGATGCCCTAGAAATCAGTCGACTTTACTCTGATCAATGTATACATAATCCCAACGAAGCATCAAATTGCAAATATCGCTTCCAAGAATTTCACACCAATTCTATTCGCCGGGATTAACCTTGATCTCGAGATGAAAAAATAGAGTCACGTTTGCTTTTGACACAAAAACCACGACTGAATGTGTAGTCTAATTCTCAGACCTTAGTTATATACGTGACTTCAGAGAAAATTATTGAATGAGCCTTGAGTATGAGGCTTCTTACAATATTATTGTCACTTGTCAATTTTCATAACATAAATGACAATAGTGCCTGTATGTATGATGTAAAATATAAATTTAAAAAAATCATGCAAATACTCAACAATATTATGACCGTAAACACCATTTTGAAGTACCAAGGCACAGAACATACAGTATGTACTGGAATATAAAGTACAGTGGTACCCCACTAAGTGGAATAAATGCTAATAAAAAACATAAAATATATTTTGCTAAATTTTACCCATTTAACAGGAGTACCCCATAATGCAGAAACCACGGTAGCAGTCAAATTTGCAGCAGCACAAGCACTAGAAGTATTAGTACTTAGTAGCTTTAGAAGTACTGTAGTCATATAAGTTGTACAAGTATTATTAAATTAGTAATAGTAGCAGCAGCAGTAGCAGCAGTAGAAGTTTTAGTAGCAGAAATAGTAGAAGTAGTAATAGTAGTAGTAGTAGTAGCAGTAGTAGTAGTAGTAGTAGTTGTAGCAGTAATAGTAGAAGTAGTAATAATAGAGGTAGAAGTAGTAGTAGTAGTAGTAGTAGAAGTAGTAGTAGTAGCAGTAGTAGAAGTAGTACATGTAGTAGTAGTTGTAGTAGTAAGTAGTAGTTGTAGTAGTAATAGTAGAAGTAGTAGTAATAGTAGAAGTAGTAGTAGTGGTAGTAGAAGTAGTAGTAGTAGAAGTAACAGTAGTAGCAGTAGTAGAAGTAGTAGTAGTAGTTTTAGTAGTTGTAGTAGTTATAGTAGTAGTAGTAACAGTAGAAGCAATAGAAGCAGGAGTATTAGCAGTAAAGTGAGAAATGGGTGTAGATTGTACAGAAACTGGAGTACAGTATGTGAAGTATACACCATATTTCATTGAAGTATGGTGCTACCCATCTGTTGTACTATTACTGCCACAAGGAAAATGTGTTACTGACATTTACTTTCACAGTGAAGACAGTAATTGAAATAATGCACCAATTTGGTGTCCAACCTAAAATGTCAGAGAGAGGTTTTAAGACCTTTCAGCCTAAAAATATTTTAAATAGGTCCATAAAACATTAAGTGCATTTTTATTCTTGTGTAATGATTGACAACACCTAAAGTAATACAAATTGTTTAAAAGCTTAAAAGCAGTCTGCACTTACAAGCAAAATCTCTTTCCTAGACAAAAATGATTATATGAAGTTCTAATGCTACAAAATCTATTCCCCCCACCCTCCCTACATTGAGTTCAAAACAAATTAAAGAGTGCCCTCTTGTGGCCATGTATAGACAGGTTTGATGGACTTAAAAATATTCAGCTCTCCCTGTTTCACCTATGTATTGTACTAACCGTGGACCAAGCATCAATAAAAATAATCTGATGTCACAAGCAGACCTGTTTGATGTATTTGAAAATTATTTTTATGGTTTAATGACTCAAAATCTTGCATAAAATTTAGTTATTTTGGTGACACTTTCCTTTTGGTTTAGTGAAAACCTCACAAAGAAAGACTTGCGGCGTATTCTATGTATGATCAATAAAATCTTTGATCTTTAATTTTTGTTTTCGTCATTTGTTTGCTTGTATTTATTTTTGAAGGTTCCAGGATTGCACAACATCAGAAAATATCAAGCTCTTTCAACTCGTTACTTGAGTTTTTATTTACTTCTGTTTATTACTAATGGTCCATTCAATGCTTCAGCTTGAGTAATGACATCTCCACTTTAAAGTGATAGGCTAACATTGTGGAGCTTCAATTAAAAAAACATGTCAAACTTTGATATCTGAGCTATATAGTAGTGTTTGAATGGACAAATAAACACCCTACAATACAAAACTTTGGAAATTTATGCTGCCACTGGCAAGATATAATGAATGAACAATTAATACTCGGGGCGAGTAAAAAAAACCCCAGATCTACACACAGTAAGTCTATGGGAGGAAATGGGCAGATGAATCCTGTCAACTTAAGATTTTCACTTTTTTAAAGCACTAAATAATCATATTGAAATACAATTTTTTCAGGGCTTCATTTTTAGACCTTTTCAAAGACACTGGTAACATGGGGAACCATGTAGCTCAGATTTTTTTAACTGTGGTAAATGTTAGCCAGTGGCTTTAATTGTATTCACATTACTGTTACCCTATAAGTACTTGCCATTTATAGGGAATTGTGATACAGTTGTCACAGTTCACAGATACAACAAGTTGATTAAATTGCTGAATATCACCTCGATCAACACCTCGATCAACCATACATTAACCAACTCACACATATGGTCCCGTAAGTTTCACTACACAGGTTATCACTGGGTTAATTGATATCTGCCAAAATAATGCAGCCCTTTCCATCTCTCCCAAGTCGGAGTTCAAGTATGAACTCTACCCTTTCGACGGTGCGTGATGCAAGTCAAGTCAGCCAGCGAGCAATATCGACATCACCCGCCGTTCCTAAACTCATGAATTAATATGGTGTAAAAGTCATAATCGCCCCGAAAAGCCGGCCCGACAACCCGCGAAAGAAATATTGTTTGCGTCAATGCAGATGAACTCCGGAGCGGGTGACTTAATTCCTTAATGGGAATCCGTCGCATCCATTCAGACTCACTCCCACAAGAGGACGAGGACGAGAAGCTAAAACAACACACGCCGCTGATGAGACGTCGGGAAGACGTGGACTCGCGGCCACATTTGCGGTAATCAATGTGTTATACCAGTCTGGGGGATGTACGTCAATGCGAGATGTATTGATTGGCGATGAATACCAGGATATAGACAAAATGGTTTGGCTCACAAAAACTATACGATGCTACTTAAAAATGGCATACATTCGACATTTATTCTAGGTGTTAGATTTGGCTCTGCTATGCAAACAGCAGGTTTATTCTCAAGAAATGATAATTTCGGTAGAACTCGTGATAGCTAATACAGTCTGATCACAAAATACACTTGTATTAGATCCTACTTAAAAATGGCATACATTTGACATTTATTCTAGGTGTTGATTTGGCTCTGCTATGCACACAACAAGTTTATCCTCAAGAAATGAAAATTTTGGTACATGTAGCTCTGTAGCCAAAACATTTTGGCTTGCAAATGATAAGATTCTGTACTGAAAATGGCACATATTTGACATTTATTCTGGGTGTTAAATTTGACTCTGATATGGACATACAGCAAGTTTATTCTCAATAAATTATGATTTTGGTACAAGTAGCACCTGTTTCATCTGGTTTGTGATAGAAAAACATTTGGGCTTGCAAATTATAAGATTCTAAAATCTATACTGAAAATGGCACATATTTGACATCAATTCTAGGTGTTCAATTTGACTCTGCCTATGCACACAGTAAGTTTATCCTCAAGAATGATAACTTTTGTAGCACTTCTACATTTTCATCTGATTAGTTACATGTACTTCAACATTGAGGGGAGTATAATATTCCGTCTTAAAATGGCATACATTTGACACTTATTCTGCATGAAGGTGTTAAATTTGGCTCTGGTATCCATATGTACCAAGTTTATCCTCAAGAAAGGATAATCTTGGTAGTGCTTGTTACATTTTCATCTGGGTAGTTACTTACTAGAACATTGAGGAGTATAATCTGTCCCAAATTGGCATTGCATTTGACATTTATTCTAGGTGGTAATGGTAAATGACATGATTGCGAGTGGTCCTCAACTTGGGGGTAAAACTATTCTAGAATTAAACTATGCAAAGATTCTGTGAAAACTTTGTAGTCAAAAGTTGACTCAATTTAAGAGCACTACCATTAGTATGCCTTCTGACAGACAAATCTGATGTGTAGCTTTTATGGGATTAATTTCTCTTGAGGCTCAAGAGAAATAAAGTCTTGGTCTGTTTATGCTTGATTCTCCACGTGTAAAAATTAAAATGAACTTCAAATTAAGAGGATCGTCAGTAGCACTTCATGATACCAACTCTGTGCAACCCCCCCCCCCCTCCAAAAAAAAAATGTGAATGGTTTGGAAGAATAATAAGAATCGTGGGACACAAGCATGATTTTGTCAATTTTGGTACGTACAAACTCAGGCAACACTATGTGGCAGGCTTGAACTCTTACACTGCTGGAGGTGCATATGTGCACCATACAATACACACAATGCCCATAGAGCTATAATTCTCTGGCATGTTAAGAGATAACTTGGGATATTTAGGGTTGTTTCACAATCACGGAAAAAATTGCCAAAAACCATTATATGACTTCACTACAAAAACTGAATTCACTTGTTGTTGTATACTTTCATACCCAGCAATTGGCCACTACACAGTCTGTCTACAGCAGGAAAGAAACTGTTTAAAATGGACAACTTAGGTACAAATTGTGTATGTTTGTGTCAATTTTGAACAATTTCACAGTCTCATCTGATCTTTATGAATTTATGAACATTATCATTAATGACACCAATGACAATTACAGATCAGGGAGACCTGTAAAGTAAAAACTGAATCTAGCTTATTCAAATTCCAAACCCACGTAAGATGGAGACATGTTTATGAATTATGACGCTGCATCAAAATCTGGAAGGAAATTCCGTCAAAATTGTCCTCTCCGAATTTGACATAAATATGGCATACCTAGAGATTCCCAAGGACAGCATTTTGTTGTCATAAAGAACAAGTCATCTATATCCTTCAAACCTGTAACATTCACTTTGTCCATACTCCTCAAGTTTTTAATTGGTACACATTACAAAGTTGCTAGTTGGAATTCCGTCAAAAAGTGTCCTCTCCGAAAAAACCAGCCTTTCCGACTCATTTTTTTGACATCATATATTCCAACTAAAACTTATTTCAGGGTATGGATATTTGACATTCATAGCACACTTACTATGTCTATCTGTAAATAAACCAGGACTGCTGTATACCCCTCTTTATAATTCAGTACACAAACTTTATATACCCACATCACCTTCACAATAACATGCGAAGGCTGAGAAAAAAAATTGGGTGGACTTGATGCCTCCAAATTTTACAGTTTTATATATGACCTATTTGCTACACAAAATAATAAGATTGAAGCAAAAAGAGAAACTTGATTTTTGACTCCGTGTGAGACTAATTGATGTACCCTGATTGTGAAACAACCCAATAAGTCACCGAAGGGTTAACATGCATGGTTATTTAGGTTCACTGCAATCAGCACTTCTCTTGCATCCAGGTCATGTCCATTAAACATGTACTGTCACGGAGCAGGTAATGGCATGGCTTTAATTCTCAACAGAATATACACACACAAGCAGGGCAGTCTGGGTGGCAAATGGGAAATCTGCATGGATGGGGGCCTTCAACTCTGCTTGGTTGAA
Source organism: Eucidaris tribuloides (assembly GCA_001188425.1). NCBI lineage: Eukaryota > Metazoa > Echinodermata > Echinoidea > Cidaroida > Cidaridae > Eucidaris > Eucidaris tribuloides. The sequence continues at coordinate 43,052 of JZLH01S0614911.1, forward strand.
AAAAAAATAGGAGAAAATTAGGAGATTTATAAGTAGTGTTTGAAGTAGTAACCGCAAAGAAAATGGAAATATGTGGAATATGCAGGGGAAAAAATGTCTAAGAATGGAAAAAAATCGGAAATCCGCAGAAATGAATTTTCCTTCACAAACAGGTGATGATGGTAGTTACAGTACTCTCAACAACAACCTGTAAAGACTCAACTCCAAACATATAATTTTAACCTATCCCACAGGGGGGTTTGTTTGGACAACAAGTAGGGAAAAAGTAGGAAAATAATGATTTTTAGGGGGAAAATAGGAAAATCAGGACCTTCACAAAACATACAAAAAAGTAGGAAAAGTAGGACCAGTTGAAGGCCTGCGGATGGGGTGAAAAGGTAACTCAACATAACAGTCTCCTGAAAACATTCTCAAACATAATGTACAAAGGATTTTCAATTTCTTCCCCTAGCTCCCAATACACACAAAAAAGAGATCTCAAAAAGACAAATTTGCATTTTCTAACTTTTATATGTCTTACTCACATCATGGTTAGTAATTATATATTAAATTGTGGAAGAACTTTTTATTTGAAGAAAGAATAATTATAAATATTGCTAATATACTGGAACATAAAATTAAAGCCCAAGTATAGTTTCGGTGAATGGTAAAAAAAAAAAATGAAATTCTTTGCAATTATGTTTTTTTGAGATAGACCTATATCATCTTTCAATGCCCTGAAAATTGCTCACTCTGAAACTCTCTCATTTTTGAGAAATCACTCAAAATGTAAAATGTCAAGGGACCCCAAACATTTCAAATAGGTAATGTACATGTACATACCGATAGACGTTCTATAATTTAAACTTTCTTTTTTTGGGGGGGGGGGCTGATGGGGGTATTGGGGAGGACGCACTAAACATGATGATAAAATCAGCATTCCAAAAATGTATTGTGCAGGCTATTTGATACTGCAGCAGCATAATAGGACTGTTACAGTTGAAAGCAGAAACTCTGATGGCTACTCTATATGGGAAGAGGTAAAAAGGGGGGGTATATAGAAAGGAGATAAAAGAGAAACGTGTACGTGAATGTGCAAATTCAGGGATAAATCAAGGAGAATTTCAATCAGATATTTATTCTCTACTGTAATATCAGATTCTTCAAGTTACACCACAACACCTACAGAGGGATTGCCTTTCATGCATGAATCGGAGGAAAGGAATCCCGAGATTTACTATCCCAAACCTACTTTTTTTCGCGAAAGTCACTCTTCGCATAAAATATGAGCCCCAATTCTCGCCAAGCGTTTTTTTTACGTGACTGCAGCCACGGTCAACTCTCTCGGGGACTATCCCTTGCATCACGGATTGCGAGCATCTTCTGGAGGGATGTTAGATGAAGTCAAGAGGACTGGGGGGTGGTGGTATGGAAAATGTGGCAGGCGGCGACAGAGAACAATTCAGTTATTCGCACGAAAGGGGCCGGGGGATGGAGGGTGGTCAGTTAGTAGCAGTGGGTTGTCACTTTTTTTTCCCGCTAACTCATTGTCTCCGAAATTCTGTAATTCCCATTGAGTTAATTAAAGGCAGGGCATCTCTTTTGCATACCTAAAAATTAACATTGTGTAAATACAATGGCATTAAAGAAGAAAATGCCATCTGGGAACCTTTAGCAAAATATAGGAGCTAGAAACTCAGTTTTAGTGGAATTATAGTGACCGTTAGACTCAGATTTGAATTCATTTCTCGCGAGAAAAAAATTCCTACCACAGAACGCACACTAAAAGGCTATTGTTTTTCTTTTGCATTTTTCAAATTCTACGCAATAACTGACCCCCAGATTTCACAGACATGCCCTTCATCAATAGCCTAAGGGCATGGGTTATCTTTTCCTAGTCTGCGGGGATGTTTGCAAATGAGATCCACTGCCTTTAAGTGACACATCCGGTTCCCTGTAGGAAACAGGTTAAAGGGCTGTGACATGACTGGGAGAAATCACCATATAATCATTATTGTCATCATCATCATCATCATCAAATTGTCATCATTATCATCATCCTCGTTATGATCTTCATCACCATCATCATTAACATCATCATTATTACCATCATCACCATCATTATCATCATCCTCATTATTATCTTCATCATCATTATCATCACCATAATTATCATTATCATCATCATCATCATCATTGCTGTCATCAAACATAATTATCATCATCATCACAATCAGCATCGTCATCAATCATCCTCCTCCTCACTATCATCAGTATCACTATCATCATTATCATTATCATCATCATCATCATCATTATCATCACCATCATGATCATTATCATCATAATCATTATTATCATCATCATCATAATCATCATTATCATCATCATGACCATTATTATCATTATCATCATCATCACCATTATTATCATTATCACCATCATCATTATCATCATCATCGTTACAATCACCGGTGATGGTCAACTCTCTCGGAGACTATCGCTTGCATCACGGACTGCAAGCATCTTCTGGAGGGATGTTACATGAAGTCAAGAGGACTGGGGGGTGGTGGCATGGAAAATGTGGCAGGCGGCGACAGCTAGATCACAATTCGGTTATTTGCATGAAAGGGGCCAGGGGGACGGGGGGGGGGGGGGGGAGGACGTGTTGGTTGGTTAGTACACAGGCTCTTGACCTTTGTGAAAAGGTATGAGTGGCTGTCATGATTTTTTTTCTTTAACTCATGATGTGCCAGAAGATGTAAGCCTCTATGGACTTTATGTGTATTATTTGGTGCAGCTCTGTGATTTTGTCATAAGAGTTAACCCGCTACTTCTGAGATTCTGTTATTTCCATATAGTTGATAAGGGACACATCTGGTTTCCATAGAAAACAGGTTAAAGGGCTGTGATATGATTGGGAAAAAAGGCCTGTAGAACTAAACTGATCGAAAGATATACCAGTCTATACATCAGTTGGAGTGTTTCTCCTGGCTGAAAGAGTTTGTCTTGAATTTTACTGAAGGAGAATCAAGCATGAACATACCAGTACTTGATTTCTCATGTGCCCCGAGAGAAATTAATCCCACAGAAAGCTACATAAATTTTTTCTGTCATAAGGCATACTGATTCTAATTCTTTTACAATGAGCCAACATTTGACAACACATTTCCACAGCAGAATCCTTGCATAGATTACTTGATTCTAGAATAGTTTTACCCCAAGTTGAGGACAACCCCCAATCATGTCATTAACCTTTAATCTTTATCTGCAACCACGTGTTCATGAAGATCATTCACAGAGGCACAAATGCATTCAGTCAGAGGAGAGGGGGTGCCCCTGCCCATTGTCTGTGCAGAATAGAAATGGGATCTTCTACAGTAATGGGCGCATTTGGGAAAAGTGATCTTATCTTAAATTTTAAAAGAAATGTTCACTCAAAATAAAAGAAATAATTGAAATCAGTTAAGAGAGATTGTGTATGATAATTATTTGTATGAAAATGTGTGTAACATTATACATGTAGTTTCTGCTTGGAGTAAATGTATGGAACATGGAGATGAACACTTTTTGTCTGTCTCCATGTTTTATACCTTCATTGAATGCAAAAACTCTAGTGTAACACACAAACAATTAGCTTAGTCAAAATCTTCTACACCAATTCAAATAATTTATGTTTTTGGGGTTAGCTGTGGTGTGAAAATCTGAAACAGCACATACATCAGTGGTATGGGAGTGTCTGTCTCATGGTATGCATATTCAGTGAAAAGTGCGAAGTACTGGCCTTATTATATAAAACACTCTTTGGTGCAAATAATCAGCATTGACTATCTCTCCTACACTAATTTCAATTATTTCTTTTGTTTTGAGTGAACATTTCTTTTAACATTTAACATAAGATCACTTTTTCCAAGTGGGCACGTCACTGTAGAACACCTCAAATCATACCTTTAAAGCTCTTCTGAGAGTACCACTTCATGAGTATTACTGCAATACATCAACATGAAAAGATATCTCATTGAAATAATAACTCTTTTCATTTTTGTGCATCTTATATTTACTTATTTTCACAGTTCCATCATGACAACAGAAAGATCAAAAGAAGCAGCGCTTATAAATATTTTTATTTCTTATAACTTGATTTTCAGCAAAACGCCAAAACTCAATGATGCAATGATTCCTTGCTGAGGGAATCTATTTATTTAATTTTATTATTCCTGTGAGTTAGATTACATTCTAGATATTATTGCAAAAGATACCACGCATGCATATAATCCATCCTTCCTCTAACAATATTACCCTGTGGCAACGCCATACCGTTTCCTGGTTTTGGAAATAACTGAATTTCCTTCAGAAAATTGCATTGATCATCTCGAAATAGCTGAGAAAAATAATTCACAGTATGTGCCGCAGCAATACACACTACTTGAAAAGCAGTCACTAAACATGTCTCCTCATCAGTAGAACGGAAGAAAACAAATGTGTAAATTACACTACCTACAAACAAGAGAGAAAGTGAAGCTGTTGTTGAATTAAAACCAGTAAAGCCAATAATATCATGATTAATCACAATACCCTCTTTCCCTTTTTATAGTTTTTGAGAGAAAAAGATAAAAAATGAGAGAAGGCTGATGTTTATGTCACATTTTCACATCTGGTGAAGATGGCTAATTGAATTGTTTCCCACCTCATTATCATCATCATCATTATCATCACCATCATCATCATTATTACCATCATTATCATCATCATTATCATCATCATCATCACCATCATTATCATTACCATTACTCATGTCCATGAATCTCCTACAATAGACTCATTCAAACAATTACTCAAAATCCAACTATTCACTCAATCACTAATTAATGTTAACTTAGTATAATTATGTTTTCACTGTTCGCTACTTTAGTTATAATTTATAATATCATCAACTAATAACAATAGTAATACTCTCTCTCCATTTTTATAGTTTTCAGGAAAAGAAAAAAAATGGAGTAGACTTATGTTTATGCAATATTTTTACATCTGGTGAAGATGGTTTGTTGTCCACATCATCATCATCATCATCATCATCATCATCATCATTATCATTACCATCATTATCATTATTATCATCATCATCATCATCATCATTATCATTATCATTACCATTATCATTATTATCATCATCATCATCATCATCATCTTTATCATCACCATCATTATCATCATCATTGTTATCATCATCATCATCATCATCATCATCATGAAACCAGTGTGTGCAATAGCTTTTACACTTAAACAGCATTCTCTGATGCATGTCTTATGGCAAAACTATTTCAGCAATTACAAAACATACAGCCTTGAAAGACACTGTTGAACATTGCAGAACCACCATTTAAAAAAAATTGTCAAACGGAGACATTTGAGTGTGATCGGTTAGTGTCACGGATGGACATTTTTCAAAAGATGACCATTATTGAAGGACTACGGAAAAAGGAGATAAGATATGAAGGGTTGCTTTATGATTTATTGTGGAGGCTATCACCAGAGGTACCGGTACTGAATACTGCTAACTTCCCTTAGGCATTCAATAATGTTAATTTTGAAAATGTCCGTCTGTGACACTGGCTGATCACACTCATCTCACCTACATGATACTGTTTAAATGGACAAATAAACACCCTAGAACACAAAAATCTAGCCAGTTATGCTGTCACTAACAAAATACACACAGATGAATATTATCAAAGGACTTAATCTCTGGAGGAGAAAAAGTCTATGACACAGCAATCTATGGGGGAAAACTGGAATGGTCACTCATTGAATTTCACTTTTCAAAAGCACTTGATGATCATTTTAAAGTACAATATTTTATAAGACTTCATTTTTGGACCTTATCAGAGACATACATAGCATGAAAAATTATGTCGCTCAGAATTTTTCAAACCGGAAACATTGTTAAATTTTGCCTTTAATTTTTTTGTTTTCCCCCTTCTCTAGGCATTCGATGACAAGAAATGAATGACGTTACTAAAATATAAACTGTGAAATTCCTCAGACATCAGTCATAACTCGTCCCAGAAACTAAAGACACAGTGAGCCCGAACTCTCGTGTGATGTCTACCCTCAAGCAACTATCACAAGTTATCAAATAACCATACACACCCATAACCCTGTGCATTTTGGGTAAAATAACCAAACACACGCCATAATACTATGCATTGTGGGTAATATAACCACACACCATAACCCTGTGCATTTTGGGTAATTTATTACCGTTTTTTGAAGTCAGAGAATCTCATTTCCACCCCTCTTGAAGCATAGCAAAGCATTATTTATGCCCTTAGGCTCTTTATGAAGGATGTGTCCGTCAAATCTGAAGATCAATATTCCTCAAAAATTTGAAAGATGCATACAAATTGCAGTTTAGCAAATGTTCTTCTAGAGACAATAATTCAAATCAAAGTCTAACTGTCAACATAATTCCACTAAAACTGAGTTTCCAGCAATTATTCTTTGCTAACATGTCTGTGAAATCTGAAGATCAGTAATTACATAGGATTTTAAAAATATGTCAAAAAAACAACAACTGCCATTTAGTGTATATTCTATGCAAGGATTTTGTTGTCTATAGGAGACAATAATTAAAATAATAAAAAATAATTAAAAAGTCTACGGTCACCATAATTTCACTAAAAGTGAGTTCCTAGGTCCTACATTTTGTGAAAAGTTCTAAAATGGTATTTAAAAATGTTAATTTGTAGGCTTGCAAAAGAGATGCCCTGCCTTTAACACTCTCATTGACACTGCAAGAAAACTCCATAGACATTGTATGTGATATCATGAGTGTGGTAATAAAAGGATTAAAGCACTTTTATATGAAGTTGGTGGTTATTTTACCTCAAGTGCCGGGCCAGTAGTGTGGTGGTTCTCAGTGCCTGTGAGGCTGACGTACAGGCTTCAACCAAACCAATACTGATGAATAAAGGTATAGAAAATATTTACATTGGATGTTGTCCACCGCACACACCCTGAAGTCTTGCATGATGAATGGGAGGCATATATACCATGATGGATGGAACCCATTTGGGGCCAGACGTTAGAATTCACACGGTAACAGGAAGGAGGAAGGTGTCAGTGACCGAGTGAATCACAGGCTTGCTGTCCCGTCCAATAAACAATCCTCAGAAAAGAACAATTCGTCGGTTGTTCGCCACAAGGGCCTTAACGCTAAGTTTTCTCTAATTTGAGAAATATTGCCTTATTTGAGCATTGTACTTAACAAACAGAAGGATGTAAAAATATCACAAAATTTTAATTTCATGTGAAAAAAGCCAACAGTCTTGAGACAACTTAGCATTAACTCTTAACATGCCAGAGGATTTGAACCTCTATGGGATTTATGTGTATTACTTGGTGCAGATCTGCGACTTTGGCACATTAAGAGTTAAAGGTAAATGACATGATTGGGGGAAGTCCTCAACTTGGGCTGAAACTACTCTAAAATCAAGTAAACTATGCAAGGATTCTCCTGTGAAAATTCAAACGTTGACTCATTCTAAAATAACCAATGTCAATATCTCTCGTGGCATGCAAACCTACTGTGTGGCGGCTCTCTATGGGTCCCATTTTATCATGCCCCGATTGAATTAGTGTTCATGCCTGATTCTCCTTAAGTAAATAAATTAGAGACAAATCCTTCCAGCTGGGAGATCCACTCCAGCTGGTGTATAGTTGGTATATATTTCAACTCATTTGGTTCTTGAGGCATTTTCAAGTGTTCCCAATCATGTCACTAACCTTTAAAGTGATAGGCTAACATTGTGGAGCTTCAATTTAAAAAACTGTCAAATTTTGATATCTGAAGTACATAGTAGTGTTCATATGGACAAATAAACACCCTAGAATAAAAAAAAAGTTGGAAAGTTACACTGTTAATGGTAAGTTATGCATGAATAAACAATTAGAACTCGGGGCGAGTTTAAATAGCGTAGGTGTACACACAGTAAGTCTATGGGAGAAAATGGGCAGGTGAATCCGATCAACTTACGATTTTCACTTTTTTAAAGCACTAAATAATCATTTTGAAATACAATTTTTTCAGGGCATCATTTTTAGACCTTATCAAAGACAATGGTAGCATGGGGAATCATGTAGCTCAGATTTTTTTAACTGTGGTAAATGTTAGTCAATACCTTTAAGGTCCTTCTGAGGGGAACATATGCTAGGTGCGGGACAATCGACGAATTGCTCCTTACTGGTGATTACGGTAAGGGGGGTGGGGAAGGAGGGGGAGGGGGAAGAGAGAGAAAGAGAGATGATTCTGCTGCTGGTTTGCCTACAATGCCCTAATGGGCCACCACAGAACAGAGGCTGAGGTTATTTGAGTTAATGCCTCTTTGCTCTCAACCAAAAAGTATGAGATGGTCCTGGAAGTATTTTCAACCCCTTGGTGATGACAGGTTTGTACAAAAGCCTAAAAAATTACAAAAACTTTTCCATCAAACTTACCATAAAGACTGTGGTTATAATGCCCAATAACTCTGACCCATAGACATTTTCTACAAATAAAAATGAACATATGCTAGTGTGCACTTTTTACAAGAAAACATACATTGAATGGACAGATTTGTTTTCCTTTCTTGGTCAAATAAGTGAAAATCGCATTGTCTCTTGTTCAATGATACTGCTATAAAGCTACGAGCCCTAGGGGTTAAATTTTCTTCTGATAAAAAAAGATTATATTTGGTTCACTAATTTTGTTCATCAAAAATTACTTAAAGTTCATATTTTTTAGGAGGGGTTGGGTTGGGGTGGGAAGAGGGTTGGGTCGGTTGTTTTACGTATGTTATATTCAGCTACCTAACAATACCTAATACAATATCAAACCGTGACTGCGACTGAGACTACCAACGCCCCTAGGCTATATTTCACTGACCAACTGTTGATGGTTATACACTGACCTGTAAGTAATGTCCATACTGGTCAATCAAAACTGACCATACGGCTCAAATCATGTTAGATACCGTCTCCAGGTTACCTTTGAATTGTCCAGCAGCTGTATAATCAACACGACGTCCCCCGTGACGTAGTTTCCGGCGCGACACCGATTTATATGGGGATAAATTTGTTGACAAGTTAATGTTTACCGACAAAGTCGTTTAGTACGGGACTACAAACCGGACTCGGGCAAAACGGGGAGAAATTATTGGCAATTATGCTGGGGCAATAAAGTAATTAGTTCGCTGCAATATTGCACGGGGTTAAATAAGCAATAAACTGCTCCTCAATGGCACGACATTGCCTCGACGGTCAGCCGGTCAGTATCTAAAACAATGAGAATAATTGAGATGTAAGACTTTTGAAGACTTAGCTGCATATTTGATTGCAGTCGCTTGTCGAGCATTTCAAGAATTATGAGATTATTGTCTTAGACGTCCTTGGATACACTAATCTTTATTTACTTTAGGTATATACATAATTAAGTTTATTATTATATCCAGCATTTTATTAGTTAACCAATTTATCTGGAAGTTAGCAGTAATTTTTTTGATAGAATTTTTTTTTCTGCATACGGCGAGATAATCTCCTTATTTTAATTTTTTTGATTTTACATATATATTAAATTAAAAAAGGGTTGAAACATGATTTAAATTTTATTTCAAAGCAAGACGCTACAAGTTAGACTTTTCTTTTGAACGCCTTCACGATACTGTTTAAATGATAAAGTAAACATGTATGAGTGATACAGTCTACATGTATGTTATATTCTAATATACGCGTTGTAAGCTATTCCTCCTACTACAATGGTTTATGCACTTAAATACAGTACGCGACTAATTAATAACTTATGAATATAAATATATATTGATTCGCATTTGAATGTGTTTATTGTACTATGTTATGATGTGTACACAAGTATTAAGTATGTGTTTTTTGGGCTTAAGTTTTGTGTTTATATATGTGGTTGTGTGCTTGTGCATGATTTGTTTGTGCAATATAGATGAGGGTGGAGTGTACATGTGTGGAGTGATGTGTCTGTGTGTGTGTAGTGGTTGTGTGTGTGGTGTGTGTGTGTGTGGCTTGTATGGCGGAGGGGGGTTAAGGTTTTTTATGAGTGATATATCAAGAATGGCTTTCAGACACTCATTTGATTGTTGGTATCAGTAGTGAATTTACACTGATCTTGCGGATAGCCATAATGAAATTGATTAATCAGAAATATTTCTGTGAATGATTCAGAAAGTTGATCGGGTATCATATGCATGTGTTTGATATATTATTCTCATTATTAATTTAATAGATATCCACGTAGGTGTATGATGTTACAAGTACAAACAATTTGTGTTCCAGAGACTGATGAAATTCCATATCTGTAGCAAGGTGAGGGTTAATTTATTAATTCCACTGTATATTATTGTAACTACAAGCCCTCCACATATTGTTATCCAAAAATTATGCACCTCAAAACAACAACAACATCAACACACACCAAACAACACACACACACATCACACACACAGATAACAACAAAAAAAACACCACAACCAAACCACAAAACACAGTCTAATGAGATGACATCTTTCTTTAGACACACACCCCCTAAGCTGAAAGATGACTCGAGTTACATGTACAAGCATGCGCATGTTGGCAAGCAAGTTTCACAGACAACACGATTCTAGTGTTTATTACAGTCCTAGGTAAACCTCATTTTTTTGCCTAAGGTTGTACATAATGAAACCCATTGTATTTGACCACTAACCGACTGTAAATGCCCACAACTATTGTGAATTTTTAGGTCGAGCTAACAATTTTTTGCCATTTGGCTGCAGGAATAAGATCACCTACTACATTGTATATTTTGTGAAGACATGTTTGTTACAATACATTCAAGTAAAGTAATCTTAACATTTGACCAGCAAGCAATAAATCAAAAATAATATTTTATCATAAATATTAAAATAATGCCTCCATTATCTCATATCATTTTCTCTTAAACAGCTTTCAATTTTTTTAGAAGGTTAACTATTAACTGACAACCACCTGTTTTTTCATGGAATGTTGATCGGTTTAGGAATTAACAGAAATTTTCAGCACTAAATACGTAAACATGCATAATATATTTTGAGTAGTTTGTCAAAAACGGAAAAGTTTCAGAGCAAACAATTTTCAGTTTGACCAGTAAGCAATAAACATATATCTTATAATATTGCCTCTATTATTTCATGAAATATCATATGTTTTTACAAGTAAAGAGCTTTCAAAAATTGTTACAAGGTTAACCGTTAACTGACAACCACCTGTTTTTTTGTGGAATTTTGATCGATTTTGGAATTAACAGAAATACTTCAGCACTAAATCCGCAAATATACATTATATATTTCAGTAGTTTGTCAAAAATGGAAGAGTTTCAAAAAGAGTAATAATCAGGGCATTGATAGATTATACACAGTATCTATAAAACATGATAGCAAAGAATTCATTTTATTTTGACCATTTACCAACACTATAATTGGGCTTTAACAAACAGGTTCATTATTTTTATTTTTTTTTAAGTTTTGCTCACCTTTTCTTTATCAGTAACAAAGCATCAAGAAAAATTAAAACACAGTCTATGTTCAGTAAATGCCATCAACTTTACCCATTGGAGACGATTTGATTTCACTATAACACACATTTTCCATACACCCTGGCATGAGTTAACTCGTATTTAGTCCCCTATGGGTTAATCATATTTCTGATAAGTTCTGATAGAAACTCGCAATATTGTTGAATTATTTAACAAACCTTGGAAGGAAACGTTCATTTCAGCACTGTGACAATAGAACATCATACACAGTGCATTCGGAGAAATGACCAACAAGCAAATTTTCAGCCAAACCTTCCTGTGTTGGCCTACTCGAGTGAGCAAACTGAGCGATAAATAGTCACTGTCATTAGTATTGGCTTCTGAATGAATCAGTCACATACTGTATAGTCCTCACGGATCTTTCCTTGATAATGTCAAGTGGTTATTAGCTTGTTCAAATATGCCATACACTCATATTTTTTTTCTTTTGTCTCACGGCATGAACAGTCAGTGGTATAGCCCGGGAAGGGGCGGGGGGGGGGGGGGGGGGGGTTAGGGTGACTTTAACTTATTGTGCATG
>JZLH01S0614930.1:9374-22766 GCA_001188425.1 Eucidaris tribuloides
AATGAAACAGCATTGGTAATACCAAAGTCAATCTTGACAATCACCAAATAAGTGCCCTATGACCTTTGACATATGTGTGACCTTTAGGTGACCTCTGTTACACCTATGTCTAATTATTTAATTTACAAACGATAAATTAAGATTCCCAGCAAATTTGTTTTTAATAATTTTCAATGTCTACTGCTACTAACTGAAACAACAATATCACTTGATATTACTCAAATATGACTTGTGATCTACAAAGTTTGAAGGTGCAGCTGTATAAATTGTTGATCTGTATGGCAACAAATTACGAAAACAAAATAATCTAAATTGAAATCAAGAAAACAAAAACGGAGTACATGTATTACACTACTGGTTGTGTATCACTAACTCTATTGAACTTACAGTGTCAAGTGAATTATTTTTACCTACATGAACGGCTCTTATTTTTTCAAAAATATATACATGTTTATATACATGTACAAGTACACTTAAATCATACAGGAACAATGAGACAGATAACTGATGTGATAATTATAGTAATATCTAAATAATAAAAAGAAAGAAACAAGAAAAAGTAGAATCTGATGAATGGAAACTTTGAAACCACTTGCACATTAGTACTATTTATTTGTTTACATATTAATTAACATCTAATTAGTTACAAAATACAGTGTGAAAATACAACAGTGCAAGATTCTATGTTAATTAAATTATGGTAATTTGCTTAAAGTGTTAACAAAATATATTGACAATTAGATTTTCAGGAAAAAAACATAATAAATGTAGTTAGTGCAAATACACCGTAAGTCTGCATAGAAAAACAATAAAATTAAAGAAATTGTCATAAATGAAATTAAAATGTAATTGTGAACTTTGAAGGTCTAATACAACACAGGTACACACGCTAGTTACCAGGAGTGAATACAAAGCTAGCATTATAATCTCATACATGTATGCACAATTATTTCAACAGAAAACTTTTACAACGGTACCATAGCAGATGAGTATATACATGTACATGCACCATCTTGTTTTATTTTTTTTTTCTCTGTACAAAATTTTAACTTAACTGAAAAGTGTGACAAAAGATTTAAAACAGTCATGAAATCATGAAAGACAGAGTACAGTTTTGCTTTAAGGTGACAATACATTTTTGCTGCTTTTGTTTGTGTGTATTAGACTCATGTGATTTGCATATCATGGAAATCAATTTTTTTGAAACACTTCCATTTTGCTCGCCCTTGGTAACTGTACACACTGATATTTGCTTACTGATCATTTAGAAAACACAACCTGTCATTCTTAACAAGTTTTGGTAGGTTTGATGCTCTTTTGTCATGTCTGACTCGCCAATACCAAGTTTTTTGAAAGATTGAATCAAAAATTTGTCAGATTGAACAAAACTTTACTCTGCCTTTAACACCAGATACTTCTATTTAAAAACTCCAAGTATATATTTCATGTACAACAATATTTTTGCGTTCGTATGATAACCGGATTGACAAAGATACATGAAAAAAACCTGTACATGATGTGAAAAGATTGTTACGTATCACATCTACAAAGCTTGTTCTACAAATTGCCTCCCATGGGTGAAGTCAAATTAATGTTCATAACAGAACTTTATCCCTGTTTACGTCCATTCGATTATTTCCATTATGTGGAAAAAAAGAAAGCTTCCCGTCTGGCATATCACAGTTCAACCAAGTAGAAGTTATGTGTGTCTATGTTACATGTATATGCTTAGTCTTTGCACAAGTCATATTGTACATCTCTCACACACATTCTTTTGAACATATACATAAGTGATTTGGATTCCGTTTACAAGTGTGCACCACAAGAACAACAGTCTGGTGCCCACTTCAATTGACGACTAAAATAGATTATTTCAAAACTGTTTAACATCAAAGCATCCAAATTATTTCATGCAAGCAGTCATGGATACTATGTATATGTATGTAGAAATATGTACACAAGAAAAGCAGAAGCAAAATTTGACCACATATCCTTTGGCTATACATTTGTACCAAACTGACTAAATACAAAAAGCTGCAAGTTGACATAGTATACAGTAAAGTGAATTGTAAATGGATGGTTCAGCGTATATGTAAGAGAGATATATTTCCAAGACAATTACAAGTCATTTTGTTGTGATTTGGGGCAAAAATTGGAATGTTCTATAAAAAAGGAAGAAAGAGTTGTTATCTTTCATGGAGTTGAGGAAATAACCCTTTGACACACTGAATGACTAAGCATTTGACAACATGGGATTGTATGTGTGTTTAATTGCCAGGGAGGTTCGCTGTATCTTAGTATTATCAAACCATTCTTGATCATTTCATGTATTTTAATAAGTCAGAAAAAAACTGGCCCAACAGGACTTGAACCCTAAGCCTACTAATAACTGATCAATGGCATTACCAACCAGGTTAAGCTGACAATGGTAATGCCATGGTTTACTGGATACACATACCTGAAAATTAGTCCTGATTCTGAGCTCATTAATATTTCATAAGCCCCCAGTAGGTATGAATATTAATGAATCTATTTATTTGATAGCAAGCAACTGGATGACTAACTGTATGACATTTTCGAATGCCTGTGTGACAATATTGAAAGCCTAACTTTGTGACACGGTTGTATGATTGACTGTATGCATGACAGCATTATCAACTCTTTTGCAACATTTACTTGCTATAAGGCAGCATTGTATGACTAACTATAAGACAGCATCAAATGACTAACTCTAATATCTGTAAGTGAACTAGTTATTTACTAGAATTTACTAGAATTGGACAATCTATTACAAGTACATAAATGATTTAAATAACCTTAAACATTTTTACCTTATTAGTGACTTTACAACTTCTCCTTCACACTTCAATATATGTTACAACTATACATATACAGTATCAAGCATAAGAAATATATATATAAAGCTACAATCACAACACAATATTATGTTTTTATACAGAACACAATTATAAACATGAACATCCAAAATGTACATTTGTGAAAAAAAAAACCACCCACCAAATATCAACTGCAAAACAAGTACTTCATTTTAATCATACAAAAATATCAGTGCTGAAATATTAAGCTGAATTTCATTTCTTTTTTATTTCAAGATAATAAGTAAAAATTTAGGCAAGCCTTTAGTTTTAGATGTGAAAATATGCAACACGTAGCTCTTGAACCAGACATAGGGTTCCAACTTCCAAACGTGTAAAATTTGTCTATCAATATCATGCATAAGATCTAATTTTGATTTTAATTTCAAAGAAATACTTTTCTGTCAACTTTTTGCAGGTATGTTTTCTTTTCCTTGTTGCCAAAAAAAAGAGAGAAAATAATAATAATTTCAATATCAATAAACTCATTACATGATATTTCTCACTAAGTATGCCTGCAATGTACAGATTTCATAAAAAATTCAGAACAGAAATGCACATTTTACTTTACACAAATGAAGCCATTTTTTTTCAGTTGTAATTAATTTGGTATCAAACACGTTGAAGGCACATTATGTTACAGTAACTTAATTCTCAATATGGGCAACATCAGGGTTATAGCTAAGGCGGTCGGCACCGGTCGGTAGTAGCCGGCACAAACTGAAGCCGACCGCCACAGAGCTGAATTTATTAGTCCTCCGACCGGCACAGAGAAGCTTTAAAATGACCGTAAATGTTTTAAATCTCTACATAAATCATATATTTTGAGCTTTAAACAGCATTACATTTCAGTCAAAGATGTATTTTGTGAAATAAATGCTTCCAAATGCTTTTTCCTATGTGGAATCCCAGGAGCCCTACGCTCGCTTTGCTCGCTTCGCTTGCATAACTCCTTCTTACAGCCGGCACAGAATTCTTTCTAGCTATAACCCTGGGCAACGTACAATTGACCGGGCGAGTTAGCTCAGAGGGTAGAACATCCGTATCTTAACTAAAAGATTGTGAATTCCGGCACTTGGTCTGGTCATACCAAAGACCATTATAAAAATGGTGCCCACTGCCTCTAGCCTGGTGCTCGGATATCTAGATGGTGTAGGAAATTAAATGCATGGCACTACCAGAGGACTAACCCCCTACTGTAGTGAAACTGTCTTGTGCAGCCATGTGGCCTCGAGTTACAGAAACAGAGATACATGTAGGCATTGCAAAGGATATTTTTTGGTGTTCCTTTTGTTGCTTTTATGTGTCCACTCTATTTATAAGGTTATGACAGAATATGATTCAAGACAGATCCAATATAACTTGGACTGCATTTTTTTTTTAAATCTATTTTGGTCATGTTTATCATGGTATTTAATATGTTTCTTTTTTCAGCTGAAGTTAAAGGACAAATGTTTTAATTAGCTGATGTACTCTATCGATGTAACGAATCCTGGATACATGACCATGCTTGTTTTCCTCTCAGTATTACTTTTTGTATAGTTGATTTTAACCAAGTTTGAAACGTGATTGAAAGGTGTGTATGAACCCAAATCTCTAAATCCTGGCAAAAACCCGAGGATATGATTAAATATCATCATGGATTTACTCGACAGCACTTTCAGAACAAGTTAACCTATCTGTTGATTTGAGTGATTTTGAGTATCATACAAATAATGTAGTGAATTTCATACAATCATAATGTTAACTCTTAAAAGGCCCACTTTCATGACAGAATGAAAAATGCCCTCTTTTGACTAAAATCATGAAAACGGTGCACTAAGGACACCCATAATACAACGGAAACAGCCATGACAGTGTAGAAAAAGTACAACATTTGTTTTCCTCCCACAATATGTACACTATAGCACTGAAACAGTCCATGTTCATGAATATGTGCTTGTATTCCAGAATTAGCTGATATCCTCTCTGTGGTTGAGTTGACCTTAGACAGTGGGCCTTTAGTACGTCAAGCATTTTTAAGAGTGCCGCATTGACAATTTTGGATAGCTGCGTCAATTTCAAACAGTTATAAGTTTTGACACAGGCACAATCGAAAAAAGTGTTATGTACAAAAGTTGTAGACAAAGGCATAATCTGCAATACAATTTCGATTAATGTTGTGAATAATTCTGAAGTTATAGTGAATTTTGTAAAGTTATATATTTTGGGTCAATGAATAACCACAAACGAACCCAAAATGTATGTTTTTTTTCATCTTACAGAAAATTTGTGATAAAAAAATCTCAAATTTATAGGAAAATATTCAATCAGGGATGCCAGTGAGACTATTATGAGAAGGCCTAAAATTTGCAGAAAATGATCTATTTTGTACACAAAAAAGCCTGAAATGCCACCTGAAAATAAATTTCCAGGGCCTGAATTCAGGCTTTTGCCTGAAAACTTGCATCCCCATTCAATGTAACCTTCCAGTTTTTCCCAATGTATTACAAAACCAACTTTAGTTGATGAAACAAAATCTGGTTAATCAACTACATCTTATGTGGTGGGGTGTAGGAGTGATTCATTTGTGTTGTCCTCTGACTATTAATTCCAGAAAAACATGAACATAGACACAAACTTGGTAATAACATAGCCTACAAAATCTCAGTTTCACAGGTTGATAGATAAGCTCTGAGTGCATGTGTGCCATGTCTCAATTTATTGATATATCGCGATATCTCTATGGCAATATATCGATATCGAAACATCACAATATCACCATTGCTTAGACTTGACATCAAAAACTTTTAATGAGTATTTAAAAGTGGACATATCATTTTAGTGAGTATTCTAAAAGTGGACATATCATTTTAGTGAGTATTATAAAAGTGGACATATCATTTTAGTGAGTATTTTAAAAATGGACATGTCATTTAGTGAGCATTTTATTTAGTGAGTATTATCATTTTAGCGAGTATTTTTTGGACATGTCATTTAGTGAGCATTTTATTTAGTGAGTATTATCATTTTAGCGAGTATTTTTTAAGTGAGTATTTTAAAAGTGGACATATCATTTTAGTGAGTATTTGTTTTAGTATTTTAAAAGTGGACATACATCAAACATTTTTAAGAGTGCCGCATTGACCAATGTTTGCATTGCTGCATCAATTTCAAACAGTTATAAGTTTTGACACAGGCACAATTGAGAAATGTGTTATGTACAAAGTGCAATGCATTATCAATTAATGTTTTAATGCTGTGAATAATTCTGAAGTTATAGTGAATTTTGTAAAGTTATATACTTTGCGTCAATCAATAACCACAAATGACCCGAAAATGTAGATTTTTTTTTTCACCGCACACGAAATTTCTGATAAAAATGTCAAATTTGTAGGAAAATTTCCAATGTAACCCTTTCAGGTTTTTTTCCAAGTTATTACAAAACCAACTTCAGTTGATGCAACAAATCTGGTTAATTAACTACATCATCTGAAGTAGGGTGTGGGATTGATTTGTGTTGTCCTCTGTCCGCAATAAAGTGAAAGTCCAATCTGTGTATGTATCTTTATATAGATGGAAACCACCTCTGACTTAGGTTTTAGATACAAACTTGGCAATGAGGCAGCCTACATAAAAATCACGTTTTCAGAGGTTGCTAGATATACATCTGTGTGCATGTGCACCATATCTCCATATACTGAAAAAATGCAGTATGACTGCTGCTTAGACTTACCAGCAAAGTTTTAGTGATTGTTTTAGAATTGGACAAATCACATAAATGACCAGCATTTCAAACATCAATGCATTAAACAAACCAAATAACACAAGTTACATGCTCAAAGTCAGCAAATCCAGACAAGCAGTTTTTGCCCTCTCACTGTGGCGTCTGGTTCTAGACAACTATTGACGAGTACACTACCACTTCCTTCTCGTCTTTGGGTATGTGGACTTCTTTTCGTGCTGAAAGGTCGAGGTCGGCGTATGTCAGCTGTGGGTCGGCCTGCGGGCAAGGGTGAGAAGAAGAGAGAAATAAGATGCCAATTCCGCACTCGAAAATTTTGACATTTTCTAACTACATTTGTCAGTTTTCTGCGAATAGTTTGAACAATTCAGTACAATTCCAGTGGGAACAGATATGAATATTTCCACTAATAACCCCTCCCCCAAAAAAAATTATCCCCATTTTTCAATGGACATTTTGTACCTTATTCTACAAGTCTGAAAATGTGATTGGGCTTTTGCAATGTACATATACCTAGGGTGAATTGCCCAAGAGGATACAAACACATTCCAACAGACAGAAACAAAATGATGCAACACAACATTCCATTCCTAGCTGCATAGGATATGGACACCTTAATACTGTTTGTAGTTAGTAAAACACTAGAGAGAACACACACAAAAAAAGAAAAAAATAATGTCAATTTATAAGGAAATCATCAGAATAAATCAGTAGACTTAGTTATTCATTTATTGTTTTGTTAGTCTTTTGTGATTTGTATCTGATAGTTTAAGCCAGATTCATCCAGCAGATATTAATGCCTTGTTCATTTCTTCTTCTTTCAGACAAGTCAAGCCCAACATGACATAACAAGTAACAACAATGCCACTTTAACATAAGGGGCATACTAGTTTACATGGAAGACAAAGAAAATAAATAACACATACGTGTATATTAACAGGCTGGTAAAGGTAAATAAAATCAAAACTAGTCGGAAGATATTGCAAAAACTGTGACACAACATTAAACCAAGAATGATGCGTGCCAGGCCCATATCACATCTGTGCAAGAACAGAAACATTACTTTAGGGGCCCATTTGCTACAATCCCATTAAATCATAGATACATGCAAACTTTGGTCATGCATGGTGACCACCATTCTCTCTAAACCCATCATCATCACTACCATCATCGTTATCATTATCAATTATTTCAACTATCATCATTATTAGTATCATTACTATTATTGATATTATAATCATTACCATTACTATTATTGATATTATAATCACTACCATTACTATTATTGATATTATAATCATTACCATTACTATTATTGATATTATAATCATTACCATTACTATTATTGATATTATAATCATTACCATTACTATTATTGATATTATAATCATTACCATTACTATTATTGATATTATAATCATTATGATTATCATCATTATTAGGGCTATTCCATGTTAAAAAACAGAACAAAACATGATTTAATAAAACAAAACCCAAGCCTGGTTTGTTTATATGTGGACTTTTTCCATAACCCCTTCAGGTGTGTGTGGTGTGGTCCAGAACAGATGTTGACTTCTACTACTTCTGATGCAATATGCCTCATGCATCTAGCCACTAAATAGTATAATTTTACCATTGCCTATAATTATAAGATTAATGTCATTAATTAAACAAGTAGAGTACTGTTTTCTCAAGTGTTTTCTCATTATATTATCTTTTGTATTTCTCTGTAGAGTATGGAAAGCAGGTCACTTGATGTACATGTACATGGATCTCCTTCATTCTCTGAAAACATGTCAGGGGATTCCCATGCCAGGTAAAATCAGACTACATGTTTCAAAGGTTACACCAGTAGTTGTATTCATGCTAAGTTTGGGGTGGGGTGGGCTTGAGGAGTGGATAGGGTAGGTCTATGCTGGGGGTAGGGCCATGGAAAAGGGGGTAGGAGGTAGGGGTTTGGAAGAGGAGGGAGTCGGAGTACTTATACTCTGAAGTGGATACCATATCCTAATTGATGTAGACACCATCATGCTCATGAAAACAAATAAGTTTTAATTTTTGCATCCTTGTTTTATATCTTTAATAATGATGTGAGGTCATGAAAAATGACATTTTTTTTTCATTATACTGCATGTACATGACCCCACCCCAGGTCAGACAATGAACTGAAGATGTCCGAGCTTCATCTCTCCTGCACCTTGTGGAGACAATTTGATTTCAACATAACACACGTTCTCTCTGTACTCTAGCCCAAGATATTTCGTACTTCGTCTCCAACAGGTTAATAAGTAGGAATGTATACAAATGATGAAAAGTAATGTTTTGGATGTTATTAAAATTTGACATCAAGAAATGCAACCACAATTCACGATCAATGAAAGGAGTGCAATGTCATCAGTTTTGGCCCAATCTGTCTTGAAAAGCTTATGTATCACAGCAGTCACAAAACCTCCTCTTTCATATTTTACATGATATCACATGATCTATTTTCACTTGTTCTGTTTGTGCAGATATTCAGTATACAGCAAAAAACACTGCACAGTGTCAAGTCAAGGTTTACAATGAGAGGTAAGTCATGCCCTTACAGATTGTAAAACTCCAATGTGCTGGTGCTATCTGTTGTCACTCAATACCACACTGTATTTCATCTTATCTTTGATCAAGCCTATCACTATAACCACTTAAAGGAATTTTTAGATTAATGTTGATTAACACTTATGCACACTATTTCAGTCCAACTCACTGGCAAATGATACGGTTAACTTTTCAAATATCGGAAAAGGCACAAATAGGTCTGTTGATAAAATGTTACAAAATTAAGTTGGTTGAATATATCCCCATCTTCCTTCCATCTTCCCCCTCCTTTTTCCTTACATACTCCGATACTTCCTAACTACCACAAATAATCACTGACTTTCAATCAACACAACTACTGAAAAATGCCTAACTGTATAACATTTAAAGGTAAATGGCAAGATTGGAGGTAGTCCTCAATTCTCCCTTTCGCATATAGCCGATATCAAGCGATATCACCTCGCGATACCGACATCTGATCAATAGCTCTTGGGATGTATACTTCCGGTTCCGGTAAATCATACAGTCAAAACGCACAAAATATTCATTACAAACCTCATCAAATTCGTAATATTAATACCTCATACCCGAGCAAACATGGATTGACGTGATGAACAATTTTGGAGAATGTTTGTGCCACGATTAAAGGACTTTCTTAGTGACAGAAATGTCCCTACAGCCCGTAAATGAAGGAATGAACTCAAAACTCTCGCCTGGAAAGCCAGGAATGTTTACTCTGTGAGAGAGTATTTGCGACTCCGCACACGCCGCGTCTGAACGCGAACGCTGGTGTGTGAAGACGGCCAATGGCTCCGTTCATGACCTAAAAGGAAGGGTTGTCATATGGACGAAGGACTTGAAAAGAAATATTATTTACGAGATTATAAGAAATATTTTGACACGATCCACGAGTACTTAAGCGTTCGATATGTATCATGCTTGCTTAAAGCGGAAGTTTATTTCCCAAGAATTAAGGGTAAAAAAATTAGAGCGCCACTTGTGTTCAGATTCGGACAGCTATATGCGATAGGGAGAATTTAGAACTCAATGCTCCAATAATTGGGTGTATTGTTTCTAGTTTCTTTTGTAAAAATGTAATAGTTATACATATCCTTTTTATTGTTGCTATTGCTCATTGGAAGACGGGTGACATACAGATAGTACAGTGTAAAAAAAACAACAAGAGCAAACCTAACAAAATACTGCCATAAAGCCACACAATGCTCATGCTTCAAAGCAACATGTCATGCAATTTAGATTATCAGGATTATCAAATATGAAGTCGGGGGCTATTAGTGAGATTTTAAACGATCATGTGGACACAGGTCCATAGAATTGGTGCATAACACGGGGCCACTGGGGAACAAGCAACATGCCTGCCATGCCGAGACAACGGGTACATACATGTACCCATGACATCACAGTGACATCATAATGACATCATAATGCTATCCAGGGTTGGTAGATTTAAATCAAGTAATTTAATTCACTGATTGAATTTGTGATTTTTTTTTCTTTAATCAATGATTTTTCAGGAGAAAATCATTGGTATATTTAAAAAAAAAATACAGAAATCGGTCGTATGACAAAACTAGTAGAGAAAAGTACTGAAAACAAGAATCAAAATTAGATTTTTCAATATTTTCTTTCTAAAAATTGAAAAATCAAAGGTTTAATTGCTTTAAATGACTGATTCATATTCTATCAAATCCTGTTCCCATTTATGAGGACAATGTTTGAATTGCTTATTAAAAAAAAATATACACTTCCAAAAATTTGATGTAATGAAAAAATAAATAATAAAATAAATTAATGTAGATTAATAAAATAAAGTAGATTCGTAAAATGTTTTTAATCAAACCTGTCGAATACAATTTGATTTTGGTTTAACATTGCATTTTCCACAGAGCCTAGCCTGCAATATCTTGAAACAAGTATTCATCGGATAAAACACAACCACCAACCCCGATGATCTCACTGCGACATCTTTATGACATCACCATGACTTCACAATGACATCACACGTGACATCATAATGACAACACCACTGAGGAATACCTCATGCAAGCTACGGCACCTGATATCCGCTGTTGGTAGCGCCTTTTGTTTGGCTCTTCTGATAGCAATAAAACATGGAACAGGTTATATCGTAATAACATTAGTCAGGAAGGTTAGTCTACAATGACTACATTGTACAGCATGCAGCGTTAACTCTATCAGCGCTGACTATTCTCATAGTGTCATCTGTTTAACAAGCATCGTACAACGTATACATAGTTTTCTCCTTGACCATATTGCTGAGATATCTCGACTTCAATACCACTCCATGGCAGACATAATAGCAATCTGTTTTCTCTGAGTTATAAGTAATAGGCTCACACAATAATCACTATTCACCCAGGGGCAGCGAAACAGGGGGAGGAGGGTCCAAAATATTGTTTTCAAAATATTGTAAATTAGGAGACTTTTACTGTTTTTTTGATATTTCCCCCCTTAGATTTTTCACTGTTTTGCATAGTTATAGTCATGCACTAGTACATGTACCTCTGAAAGATTTCCACTGTTTTGCATAGTTATAGCCATGCACTAGTACAAGTACCTCTGTATTTCAACAAAGCCCTAAAACTACAATCCCTTTTCCTTAAAAAATCTGACCGAGATTCAAGAACAAATCTTGTAACTTAACAGTGAATGCCTTAGCAATAAATTCAAAATCCTTCGAAACACTCAGATGTTTACTTACAACTGTAGGAAACAAAAGCAAATGACAGAAGCTGCACATGAAAAAGAAGAAATTGATATTCAAAGGAAAAGGAAACAGACATAGCTTTCAAGAAAATAACTTGTTTTGAAAAATTTGAAAAAGATGTTAATGTGGCGATGTGTTAATTTGAATCTTTTACGTTTGCTGTGACTCTAGTGCTCTGAGAACACCCTAATCTGAACTCTCTAAAACTAACCTTAACCCTAATCTGTTGTCCAAGATAGAATTAATATCAGAGCTAAGGAATACAGATTCAGTATGTACTTTGATTTTTGGACTCGTCTCACATTTTAAGTAGCCACCCCCATGATTTATTTCTTCTCTAGTTGCTACGATATCCCCATCAACGTAACTTGACGATAACTTATTGTAAGCAGCAATGTTTGTATTGGCAAGAGAGAGTGGAGGTAGAGAATATCACCATGGCATGAAAGTCAGTAACTCTTTACAAGACGGAAGATGTGTGCGTGTGTAATCCAGATATTTAAATCTGATTTTGTCCCCGACCACGAAGGTGTCTGGATTATGAATAGGTGGAAATGACTTCTTAAAACTCGATGTCACAAATTCTCCAAAATCAGATAAAAATACATGTAGATCTTTGAGGAATTTTTAAAATTATTTTTTAAAGTCTAGCGAGATGCTTTGTGACATTTGTGACGTACATGTACATTATCCTTTTAAAGCTTTATGTTTTCTCCATTTAGGCATTATGATTGGTGTGCAACAAATCAAAATAAGCTAATTTAGCCATGATGCTCTTCATCTTTCAAAGGAGCAGTACCATTAAATTGCCATTTGCCATGATTCATTTTAGGGAGATTTATATCTGCATTCATTGGTGGATAAAACAATGGAACGTTGCACAATTATTGGGAGCTGTAGTTGGTTAATAACTCCTATCTGAAAGGCATCAGTTTTCACATAGTGAGGTGGGGGTAGGGGTGCGGACTGGGGGTGGGGGCTGGGGCGGGTAGTGGAACAAGGTCATGGAAATTCTACAATTTATAGTTGTACAACACATGCCATGACATACTGAACCAGGTTAATTCCTATACAGCCACGCCCCTTAGGATTCCCAGATAAGGCATGGTTCAATTAGTGGCAAACATGTTAACAGATGAAATTCACTGATTAGGATTCAGTGATCACATCAGGATAAATCTCTGAACTTGAATCTGGGTAACAGCCTAGAAGAGCCTTACTAAAATGCATGCCTTTTTGCATATTTTGTTAATTGGGGGTGGGGCGAGATTCCCAGAGAAGCAGGGCAAGTGTGATAGTAGTATACTAACTAGTAATGCCTGCAAAGTGTATTGCATGAGTAAGCAGTACAGCCTCTCTTTGTTGGGGTTCACATGGCCCACAATAGGCCCCTGGGAGCTCTGGGGACTTATGAAACCCTGTGGTGCAATGTGAGCTGTCTTTTGTGCTACCCTTTTTGCTTGTGTGTT
>JZLH01S0614930.1:27636-38000 GCA_001188425.1 Eucidaris tribuloides
ATATCTATTCCCTTTAGTTTTGTTATTGGAACAATGACTCTGGCAATTTGTCAAAATGACTAGGTTGTAGGCATACCAATTGATGATTTTGTTTTCATTAATTTGAGTTTTGATCTATTTGGGTCCAGTTATTGTAACTATGTGCATTCAGATGTATATTTACATTTTGTACACGGTTCTGGTTCTGTTCACAACATCCCGCAGGACTATGACGGTACAGTGGTCAAGTCACAGCAGCAGCAACATATTAAATCTTAATTCTAAAGTGAGCTTGTTGAACTAAGACGTTGACATCCAGACTGTCCATCATGGCCTTAAACTTGTTGAGGTTTGGAGCTGCTTAAAATTATTTGGTAGTAAATTCCAGACAAGAATTGTAGGAGGGTAGAGAGAATATTTTGAACAGTCTTTACAGTTCTTGTTCCAAGGAGAGCTCTTGTTAATAACATTTTTGCTGCTTTCTTCCCATTTTTAAAAACTTCATATTTTTTATTCCTGTTGTTAAAGCCACAGGCTCTAACATTGACACGTAGTTACAATTTACGGTGAGGCTACAATAATCCTTTATGCTATAAGTGTCTTTGATCACGTCAAAATGAAGCTGAAAAAAAATGTATTTCAAAATGATTTAGTGCTTTTAAAAGTGAAAAATCTACACAGCAATCAAATTGACCAGATTCACCTGCCCATTTCCTCCCATAGCTTTACTGTGTGCAGATACTAGGCATGTTTATCCTCCACCGGAGTGCAAATTGTTCATTCTATGCATTTCTTGCCAGTTAGCAGATAAACTTTCCAAACTTTTGTATTCTAGGGTGTTTACTTGTCCATTTGAACACTACTATGTAGCTCACATACCACAGTTTGACATATTTTTTTTAATTTGAAGCTCCACAATGTTAGCCTGTGGCTTTAACATTTTGGCACCCATAAAAACAGAAAAAAAAAACATTAACAGAAAGTAGCTAAAATAATCACATTTTACATCATTTGAAATAATGTATACATCATCTGTACAGTGGTTTCCTGTATACTCACATGTCACCCCCAGGATTATTGTTATCATGCTGGACTGTGCTTCTTGGCTTAGCAACGGGTGGTGCCTTCTGTAACAAAAACAAAGATAGGGTAGAGAAAAAATAACAAGATGATGTCAAAGGCATAATTTAACACTATGGTTGCAGTAAAAAAAAAAAAAAACAGAACAAAACAAAAACACTGAGTGACATAATCCTCCACCCTAAAAGTATCTTTGACAAGCTATAAAAATGAAGCTCTGGAAAAATTGCAGATCATCTTGATCATTACGTGTTCTTAAAAAAATGAATATTCCATTTCCCCCTCAAGACTGCTGTGTGTTAGATTTTTTTTCCAAATGAAGGACATTAAATTAATGTGCCAATATTCATCTGCACGTATTTTGCCAGTGGTAGCATAACTATCTAAAGATCTGACTTCAAAGGTTTTAACTTGTTCATTCAAGCACTATCACGGGGAAAGAAAACAATACAACGATTCTAGCAAAAGGAAATAATGATAATAGGACATTTAGAATTGAGCATTTTTAAAAATAAAATACAAGAAAAAAGTTGTGTATTCTATGGCCCATTTGTGCATCCCATACGACACACACCATTTATTATTTTTTTTTTTTTTAGAAATTATTATCAATAACCAGACATATTGTCATGTTAAAAGCAAAGTCATGAGATTAAGGACAAAGTACCAATGTCAAAATCTTCTACATGGAATTGTCCATCATTGAATCAGATTTCAATGAGATTACATGATGACCCAGAAACACTTCTAAAGACAGTGATTTTCCGTTTACTGGTAAATCAAATTGGAAAGTCTGCTTGGTTCTTTATTTTTCGTGCGTAAATTTATGAAATTTATCTTTGCAAAATGGAATTCATGTTTTTGCTGTGTACATTTTCTATGACAAAATGAAATTTCCATTTTTATATCAAGCTGAAATGGAATTACAGGTTTTCAGAAACAGAAAAGATATTTTTTTTCTGAAATGGAAAATCACTGTCTCTACACTTCCAAACAACTAACTCTTAAAAAGGAAGATCATGGAAAATAAGAAGATACAAATTGGATATAGTCTATCAAACTCCCTCTGAAAAAAAAATGAATATAACAGAATAAAAGGAGATACAAATTGGATATACATTTAATTAAAATAATTCAAATTATACCTACATGTACCAGCATGGAATGAAAACCATTCAATAGTTATCTCCCCCACCCCCCCCCCCAAAAAAAAAAAAACTGAAAAACTGTGCAATCTATGTCAGTCAGTTTAATTGAATGAAACGATGATGAGCTTTCAGTCAAGTACTGCCTGAACACTAAGCTAATTTATTAAAATATATTATATATGTAATGGATCATATTATTCTAAAAAGTTACTTTTGGTTGAGTGACTACTGTATGTTTTCACAAAATGCTAATTATGTTAGTCTAAGTCTAATGACAATCAGTTTAACTGAGCATGTTCTAAATCCCAATGAAAAACTGTAAATAAATGAGTTTAAGATTTAATAGCTCCACAGGTCTATATACGCGGTTCGCTCCTGTGTCATTCTTGGAAAAACCTATAGTCCCAATAAGATGAGAATATCATACAGAATGACCAGTCTATCAAATTAAATAAATTAATAAATGCCATTATTACCAAAATTTTGAACCATCAAATTGCAATTCTGTGGTAATTTTATAAATTTGCTTTAAAAGTTTGTAAGACCTTTACAGACCTGCCTAAATTTTTTTCTACACCATTACGCCATTCGCCAAGCCCACTATGAGCTAGACCAAGAGCTTCAGTCTCTCTCTACTCTGGTGTAGAAAAAGTCATTTCTGAAAAATAATTCCCCAGAACAGACGATTACCTCCGTCTATTCAAAAGCGAATGGCGTAATGGTGTAGAAAAGAATTCTAGGCTGTACTGTATGTAGCTGGAAGGAAGCTTATGCAGATTTTTTTAAACTAAATGTGTTTATCTTTAAAAGAATGTAATTGATATTAATTAATTAGATAAATAAATAAATAAACCACAGAATACATGTATATTTGACTGAAAGCATTCCAGATACTGCAGTTTTAAATAAGGAAAATAAAGACATTTATACAAGAATTATAAAATTACCTCTGGATCTAACGTGTTGTAGCCAGCCACTCCCGACACTCTGTTGTCCTTTCCACTGCTATATACAATGAAACAAAGAACAAAAGGAAAGAACAAATATTATTATTACTATTTGTTTGTTTCATTTCAGGAGAGATTTCTATTCATAGAAAAAGGACAAAGATTATGCAGACACAGAAAAGCTAAAATAGAAATCAAGATGACAGCCAACAGTGATGAATCCGATACCACAGGTTCCAAGACCTAGGCCGCCCCCAAAACACAACCTGTCCATAGGGTGTGTATTGGTGACTCGGACCAAGACCGAGACTGAGGCCAGCCCAAAACACTAGCTTTCCATAGGTCTTGTACAGATGACTCAGACTGAGACCGAGACCAAGGCCAGCCCGAAACACAACCTGTCCATAGGGTTTGTACAGGTGACTCAGACCAAGACCGAGACCAAGGCCAGCCCAAAACACAAACTGTCCATACGGTTTTACAGGTGACTCGGACCAAGACGAAGACCGAGGCCGCCCCAAAACACAACCTGTCCTTGGGATTTGTATAGGTGACTTGGACCTAACTGAGGCCACCAGCCCACCAACATTGGTCACCATCAACTAGCCAGCACTAAACGGCCCCTGCAACGGCACCCTAGAATGGCTCACCACAAACGGTGTACCAACTCTATCAGGACAACTCACCCAGAAGTCAACTCCCCAAGAGGACATCTCCCCCAGAGGACGGCTCCCCCAGAGGACAGCTTACCCAGAGGACAGCTCCCCCAGAGGACGGCTCCCCCAGAGGACAACTTCCCCAGAGGACATCTCCCCCAGAAGTCAACTCCCCCAGAGGACAGCTCTCCCAGAGGACGGCTGCCCTAGAGGACAACTCCCCCAGAAGTCAACTCCCCCAATGACAGCTCCCCCAGAGGACAACTCCCCCAGAGGACTACTCCCCCAGAGGACTACTCCCCCAGAGGACTACTACCCCAGAGGACTACTCCCCCAGAGGACTACTCCCCCAGAGAACAACTCCCCCAGAGAACAACTCCCCCAGAGGACAACTCCCCAGAGGGACAACTCCCACAGAGGACAACTCCCCCAGAGAACCCTCGGCAGTAGACTCCCCCCAGAGAACAACTCCCCCAGAGGACAACTCCCCCCAGAGGACAACTCCCCCCAGAGGACAACTCCTCCAGAGACTATCCCCCCAGAGGACTATCCCCCCAGAGAACTACTCCCAGAGGACTACTCCCGGGGGGGCCAGTGTGTCATTACAGAGTGTACACCATGCGCGTGTATGGACTCTTTCAAAAATGGACCCTAAACACCGTAATTGAAAGTCGATCTCAGACTACCCTAAACAAGTAATGTAATTATCGGGCGATCTCAAAAGATACCCTTTCAAGTAAGCCTTCTGTTAAAAGATACTCCCTTTTTCCCGACATTTTGGCGATTTTGATACCCTTTTTCGATTGTACGCGGCGTACATCGTCCAAGCCGTGAAAACAACCCCTTTTATACGCGTTTTTCACACGCGCATGGGTGTACACGTTGTAATGGCACTGGCCCCCCCGGGGACTACTCCCCAGAGGACTACTCCCCCAGAGGACTACTCCATCAAGTACAACTCAGATTTTTACCCAATGGAGACTAGTACAAGTTAACTCGTGTTGGGGTCTATGGAAACATGTGTGTTACACGCGAAAATCAAATCATTCTCCAATGGGTTAAACTGGAAACACTGGTAAACTCAATCTTGGCAAATTGTCCTTCGTGGAAGCCCTTCCTGGCAGCCCGTCCTTCCAGGGGAGTTGTCTTCCTCGGGACTACTCTAGAACCTGGACCAACTGCCAATCTAGGAGCAGCTTACCAATAAAAAGTGTCTTACATCAAAGTACACAAGCTCTAATATGGTACTGGTACATGGATATTTGTGTATTAATTTATTACAATACTACATAAAACATATTCATCGATCCATTCCGTGTAAGTGTCACCCGAGTCACGCATGCTGTAAGTCACGAGTCACAGCCAGGTATAGATGATTGCTTGTAACGTGATCAGGTAAAGGCAATCAGCTTCACCATTTCCTCGTTTTTTTTTTTTAATCTACATGTATATCCTGTCTTGTGACTTGGTGACCCATACAGCATGCGTGACTCACGGTAACACTTACATGGAAATGGCTGTAAACACAAACAATATCATGATAAAATCAAACAAAGAATTTATGCATCATGTATTAAAATAAGCCTGTAACATTGCGCTTTAATCAGTAAACGTTAAACGTTATCGAAAAACCTCGGTTTATCATTTAGACCCCGATATGATAATGAGAAAGAGATGATTAATTGACTAAATTGACAGTACACTGCCGTCTACTAAGCTCCGCGTCCATTACGAACATGTCAACACAACGTCACGGCACACAAGCAAACCGACGTACTACTCTGGCAGGCACAGACTCTATTTGGCAGTCTAAAATACGACGGCCCTTGAACCAAGGGAGGGAGATGGTTGATTCACTTTCCCTGTGGCCATGATAAGGACCATGTCCACACGATCGGACATAAGTTGCTTGTGACCGGGCATAACTTATGTCAGTAATAGCATCGGATATAAAGTTGCTGTGTAAACGATTGTCGGGCATAACTCTATCGGATATAGCGCGACTTATACCCGACGATTTATATCCGAAGAAGACCAGATATAAGTCCGGTAATAATTTATACCCGGTAATAACAAAATACGTGTGGACTGTTGTCGGACATAACTCCGACCTTGAAAGGGTAATTACTCTTTTTGCGACGACAACTTCATTGTTTACCAATTCACATTTCACGCAATTTGGGTCAGAGGTTACGACCCAATAGCACCTTGACTACGTCATTTCCTGTCTGCTATTACTGATAAAGACGTGTCGGGCATAAGTTTTGTCGGGTATAAGTGTTAATATCGACACGTGTGGATGCGTTGGTGTATCAATGGAATTCTTTTTATTACGTCGGACTTATACCCGACAAAGATATGCCCGGTAATAACTGCCTTTGTGAACGCAACTATAGAGTCTGCACTACTTCTGAATAACTATTTCCCACACTCAAAATCTGGCTCCTCCTACTATCAAAAGGAGCAGTTGTGATTGGCTAATGTGGAATGTCCATCTGTGTCCACAGGGAATTATGCCAGACTGTGGATAACAAGATAATTGCAGCAACAGGTAAGGTCCAGGCACCCAATTAATTAAAACAACACTGAGCCAGTGAGACCAAATAGCCTGGGGTCAAATCTGGGAGACCTAACTTGAAGGCTCAATACACTGTCTTGTTCGGTGCTGAGTTTTGAATTGTAAATACACATGAAGCTTATAAGTTACATGAATTTGTTTTTGTTAAATCCAAGTTATTTATTTCAATAAATGTAAAATCACTGTATAGTGGGCCCTATTTTGTTTCTCTCTCTCTTTCTCCCGTTAAAGGGAAAGTTCACCCAAATTGGTTTTTACATTCAGAAAAATTAGAGAAATTATATGAAAGTTTGGTGAAATCCACCAAAAATAACTTAAGGTTACACAGTTTAAATTTTGTGATGTCACATAACAGCAGCTTATTAAGTCATGTGACAAGAATAAATTCCATGAATTGCCATTATTTTTTGTCTTGTTCATGCTGAATAAATGGGTTTTTCTTCCAAAGAAGCATGCATATATGAAAAGTTTCTTGTTAGGCCTATATAATGCACAGGTAGAATCATTTTCAATTTTCTGAGAAAGTGGAACTTTATGGAATTAATATTACATGAAAAATGAGGGAGCTGCTGGCATGTAACGTCACAAAATGAAAAATTAAAAAAATTCATTAATTCCGTAATTCTTTGATGGATTTTCGTCAAACCTTGAATAGATTTCTCTCATGTTTCAGCTTTTATCAAAATTAACTTGACACCAGGTCGACTTCTCTGATTGCTGATATGCTATGGGGCCATTCTTTGTCACGTGTGTGACCAAAAATACTAAATTGCAAAATGTATCTCATGTAATTCCAAAGGCCTTGCAGGTACATATTGTTTTGAAATGTAAATATATCTTATATATGTCAATAGTGATCAAGTGAAATATTGTAATGTTATGTTAATCATACTGATTTAGGGTCAGAGGTCAAATAAGTTTTGTCACGTGTGTGACTTCACACAGAAGATGATTTTTCATAACTTAGATTAACTTGCAAACTCTGTGAATTGTCAACTCTACAATGTTTGTAATTCTGGCAGGACTTTCATTATAGTGTAGTGAGTAGGAAAATGACAATAATTATTATTTACCTCTCACAAGTATTTTTTTATGTGATGAAGTGTCGTCACGTGTGTGACATTTGGGTTGTCACGTGTGTGACATGTATATGTATAGACATACATGTACATCATGATAATTTGGCCCAAAACAATCCCAGGAAACACTCGAGCTACAGGCCTGAAAATTAATCATTTATGCCCCTTATATTTCCACAAATGATTAGATTTCTGATATGGCTGCCTACATGCTTTTTTAAAAAATTTTTTTTGGGACAATTTACTAATTTTGAACCAAAGATAAATGCACACCTGTACAAATCTACATTTTCATAATGTATTGAAATGTATGGATATTTTCTCTTCAAAAACTACCCACCTGTTCATTGGATACATTTTCAATACCAAAAATGAATATTACATACATTAGATTGTTGCAATGTCTGGCAAGCCTCCTGCAGCTGTCAGGTTTGCTTAAGAGCAACCTTTGTCGAATAAATGACATGCATAAAATGTTGCATTTATAATGAAACTGTTCAAAAGGCCACACATGCCGTGTAGTCTCGGCTTCAGACATGTACATGTACATTAACCTGTCTTTTTTAATTGATAAGGAAACTACTGTCTTCAGTCAATTGCTTTGAATAATACAAGAGTCTTTATTTAAGGCAAAGTAAGTATTCCGAAGGTAAAACAGTCAGAGAGTAAGTGTATTATGGAGGTAAAAAAGTTGCATGGTCTAGAACTGAGATACATATGCCCTGTAGCTTCTCTGCAACATACCCAAACAAAACAAGTATGACAACATCGTCACGTGTGTGGACCAATTAATTTGCTCTATTATTATAGAATGACAATTTATGTTACATATTTGGTGTAAAGTAAGACACAACCAAACTAGCTTTTGACACACACAAAAAAATATTATCAAGACAGTAGTGTTTTCTGCTGGAAAAACTTTCCTGTTCCTGTCACGTGTGTGACATTTAAAGTTGATTAATTGTTTTTTAATTACTCATTAATGAATGAATAAAAACTTTCCTTTTAGGTGGTATTAGTTTGAATGGGTGTGGACAAACATATGACCACATCAATCTTCAGAAAGAAAGTTTGTTACACTCACCTTTTCACCAATCTATTATAGAGAAAATGCTAATTCTACATTATAAATATAGTTATGTAAATTTAGGCAAATTAGCATAAATATGGACTTTTTTTCAGAAGAAAAAATATCATTCAAGTAACTTTGGATTATGCTTTGCATGAATATGCAACTGAAAATTTCAAAGAACAAACTTCATTTTTGACACATTTTTCACTTTTCAAGAATTGCCCTATACAGTAGCCTGCTCATATGGTGCTGGAAATTTCACTGTCTCATTCATCTTCTCTGTAGAACACATGTATCTTACAGTTTGTTCTACTTTTTCTCTTTCCTGAGCAGTTCATTGTTGCACAAGGTCTTTTCCTTATGGCTCCATTTGAATCTTTTAGTACATCTGTGCAATAAACTAGTAATAGGCCTGCAAAATAGATGAAATCTAGAAAGTATTAGCTTCACACGGACACCCCCCCCCCAAAAAAAAAAATAATAATAATAATAATAATAAAATAAAAAAACACCAAAAACAATAATACAGACAGGTGACTAATCAACTCTTCTTAGCGTGATATCTCATGACTGTTTTGCTTACATTAGGACTTTTATCACTCACTTATCCTTTTCCAATAATCCCAAGTTTATTTACAAACTCATGTCTGGCAAACTCATTGTAGGCACCACATTCAAAGAAATGTCCTACTGTATTATCTGACTGATAGTGTTTGAAAGGACATGAAAAACACCCCAGAGCACAAAACTGTAGACCATTATTCTGCCATTAGCAAACTGCGCACAGATAAAATTCGGCACATAAACATGTTGTCAGGGTGGACGAAAATTCAAGAGCACAATCAGCTTCATGTATGGGGGAAACCTGAAATGGGCGCTCACTGATTTTCACTTCTTAAGCACACTTTATGATTGTTTTGAACTGGATTTTTTTTTCTGCTCTTCAATTTTAGATCATATCATAGACACTAGTATAGTGTAGCAAAACACAATTTGTATTGAAATTGTACACAAAGTTACGTTTTTAAACAACTTTTGGGCTGACATGCATGTATAAAAAGTTGCGCAGTGTCTTAACTGTATGTCTGTTTTTCATGAAAAAGGTCAGACAGATGTGCAAGACTTGAAAGTAAAAAGTAAGCTAATGACACAATCAAAAAAAAATATGTGGCAGAGTAGTTATGAAATTTATTGAGGAGAGGGGTCAATTTCCCCCCCCCCCGAGTTAACATAGGGTTAAAATTGGCCCAAGAATAGTTTCAGCTAATCAGACATTTTTTCAATCGTTCACTAAGTATTCTATTGTCACCCCAGACATTAGGGAACATCAAACTCGCTCAAAATTTGTTATAGTGACAAATTGTGATATTCATATACAATAACAGCATGTATGGGAAATGTCAACCCCCCCCCCCCCCATTTTACATTTTGAATAATTTCTTTAAAAATAGGGGAGTTTCAGAGTGAAAATTTTTTCTGGGCATTGATAGATTATATAAACCTATCTAAAAAGTAAAACAAAATGATAATTGTTAAGAATTCATTTTATACCATTTACCAAACCTATTCAGGGTTTCAAGGGTGGTTACTGTATTTGTTATAATTCTGTTTTGGGGCAGGCTGTTGAAAGGCTATTGATGCCACTGTTGTTGTGTTTACCGTTTTGATTAAAGCAAGTACCCATTGATGTTGTTACATCTACTTTTGCAGTATCAATTTGATGATAGCAAATAATCGAAAAATTATGTGCCAAAATTATATCACAGTACATGTAATACCCTCTCAATCAACTCAAATTTTAATAGAAATATTTTCACTCATGAAA
>JZLH01S0614933.1:0-10593 GCA_001188425.1 Eucidaris tribuloides
CGCACTCCACCCTAGTGTATTTCCTATGCTGTCCCAAAGACTTTCTGTGTGTAGATCTAGGCTACTGTATCCTCCACCAGGGTGGAAATTGTTTATTCGTGCATATCTTGCCAGTGGCAGCATAATTTTCCAAACTTTTGTATTCTAGGGTGTTAATTTCTCCATTTAAACACTACTATGTAGTTCAAATATTTAAGTTTAATAAGTTTTTAAATTGAAGCTCCACAATGTTAGCCTATTATTTTAAAATAACATTTTTAGAGTAAAATTTTATGCAAAGGACAGCCCAACTTCTTTCTAGTCCATCACACATCAAAATTATGTTTTGGGTTGAGACTACTCGACCTGTTGTTTTTCATCCTACATCAGTATTTTTGATTAGAAGATGCAATCATCTTAAACTAAACTCAAGAGAAGAAATACAGCTTCATCAAGAAATCACGTCAGATTATGAATTAAGTGTTTATTGCTTTCATCTTCAAGATGTCATCCATGGTTTCATGGCTTTGAATAAGTGCTCACAAACTGATTTAGTGCCCATATACCAGTAGAATCTTTTGCTACTTGTTGAGTGTTTAATAAGATTGTTATGTCTGACAATAGGGCCCTCAACCTTTCAAGAAAGCAGCGAAGTCTGATGAAAATGAAAATAAACTGCTTCCTGATTCCTCTTTGCAAGTTACGTCAGAAACTTTTTGATTTTCATGTAATGTAGTTCAACAGACAAAAAAACAAAACAAAAACAAAAATATCCCATGTTCAACAGAATGACTTTAAATCAGATGCATTGACTGTGGAGGTGGCGATATTTGATCTAAACCTCATTTGATTATCGTGGAAAAAGACATCGTCCATAACATGATATAACACCTTAGTTGAAAAACAGATTTGTGAGGAATAAGATGAATCTATTTTAGGCTTAAATTGACTTGACAGGTGTGCCCTTTAGGGCTGTTATCAAATCGTGGTCAAAACAATGTTGCCTTCTTCAGATCCTCTTGTAACTAGATCTGGAGATTCGTAGCGCCGATTATTTGTAAATGGCATTTTCGGTGGGCAGTGTAGTGACAGATTTGTTGACAAAATACTATATGCACTACTGCTCTTGCACTTGCTGAACAGCATGGAGGTCTCTCTTCTACTACTACCTCCCTGTTCTTACCTCTCGTGTACAGAGTTTTCATAGCTATGGGGATTTCTTGGTCCCTTCCACTGCAGTGCATGCATTTACCCCATTAGGTTTTCTTAATCAATGGTATTTTGGGCCATATCGTGCCTCTGTCGATATTTTGAAATAATCATGAGATTAATATCGTGTATTTGATATTTTTTCAACATTGACTAATTTCAATATTATCAAAACATCGCCCAGCACTAACAGACTGGCAGATGATGGACGCTAATACTGTATGATATCTGTGGCACATTTGTACATTTCCTATTTGTTGTACAATTGTTATCAGAAAATCCTGTGACGGTGAAATTCGTTGTGAAGCTTTCTATGGGACCAAATTTTATCAGGACCAGATATACTAGTAAATTAATGATTGTTCCTCTTCAGGAATACATATTCAAGGCGAATCTTTACAGTTTGAATATACCGTTGGTTGTCCGGCAGAAGGGCCCTACTATATGTTCCCTGCAGAAGGGCCTTAACAGTAAATATTCTCTAATGTGAGAAATATTGCCTTATTTGATATTTGCACTTAACAGACTAACAGAAGGATCTAAAAATATCACACTACTTTGATTTCATGTGAAAAGAGCCAATGGTTTCAAGTTAGCGACAACTTGGATTAAAGGCAGTCGATCTCATTTGCAAACATCTCCGCAGACCAGGAAAAGATAGTCCATTCCCTTAGGCTATTGATGAAGGGCATGTCTGTGAAATTTGGGGGTCAGTGATTGTCTAGAATTTAAAAAAATGCAAAAGAAAAACAATAGCCGTTTAGTTTACGTTCTATGGTAGGAATTTTTTTCTCACGAGAAAAAATTCAAATCTGAGTCTAACGGTCACTATAATTCCACTAAAACTGAGTTTCTAGCTCCTATATTTTGCTACAGGTTCCCAGATGGCATTTTCTTCTAAATGCCATTGTATTTACACTATGTTAATTTTTAGGCATGCAAAAGAGATCCCCTGCCTTTAAGACCCTTTAGCTAGGAACATATATGCTAGGCCCCTTCTGCCCGGATAACTGTATATTGATATATGTTTCAACTTTTTTTTTAACCTTGAGACATTTTTTACTTCTCCAGATCATGTCATCGCTGTTTAAGCTTGACTGTTGAGTTGAACTAAACCCTACATGAACTACTGTATATTATGCATTACTGTATTTACATTATTTATAAATGGACTACTACGGTGTTAGTTTTCCTTTAATCCTTCAACAACAGAAAAAAAAAACAAAGAAAAAAAACAATCATACATCGAGAGAAATCATTTCCATCAGCAAGACACACCCTGCCATCCTCCTTCCTCAAGAATGCTTGAAGTCCTCCTCGTATCCACATCACCCTCCATCACCACCACCACCAATCAAGATCACAAACATCTTGGACAATAGTTTAAGTGTTTATTGAATAGCATCTTCAACGAGGGTTGGCTTGCTTTGTTTTCCCGAAACGAACACTTCAGACTCCGTCTCAACGATGCTGACACACTCGTGGCGACACGCTCCTCCAGTTGGCAGCAATCATGCACAGCATGAGATCAAACGTCATACAATTTTTGAATTATTATTTTTTTACTGATGAAATTCCTCATTAAAGTCCGAGGGCTTTTGTATGGCCTCAGTTAACATCATTCATTCGCGTGGAAATGAGAGTCAAGAAGCAATGATATCTTGGGAAAACTATATCAAGATATTATGTCGAAATGAACAAACAACAGACTTGGAGGCAAAATATCGTGAGTCATATTCGTAAGTGCTAATTGCCGAAGAAAATGAACAGTAGGTGGGGCAGCTATCGAAGGGAGGACAGATAAAATACAAAACAGACAATTTTTTTTGTGCATTTTGTTGTTGTTAATTTGTGGTTGCAAAAGTCAATTTATTAAATGACAAGTTGATTCATGGAAACTGATCACGCTCTGTGGTACGAAAAAAAAATCTGACCAGATGAAATAAAAGACATTAATTCCATATCACAATTCTTATCTGTTCCGAAAACTCATCTCATGAAATCTGCTTTTGAACTACAAATATCACTTTATTTTTTTTCTATATGTTCTGTATAATTTTACATATGTGCGCCTTGAGCTCCTATTTTGGTGGAATTCAGCAGATTATAAAATGTCAATATTATTATGATTATTGCTAATATGACAAATCTTCTTGAATCTATGTTTATGCGCACCAAAAGGATTTCAGGCAAAATGCTCCTGCTGTGGAGATATACTGTAAGTAACGGTGAAAAAATATGAAAGTCCCACCCAATATGTATGGTATTTGTGTGGGAGTGACAATCATGTAATATACCTTGTTTCTTTCGACGTAGCAATGAATTACAATTCCTTCAGAAAACAAGACAAAAATAGCAGAAATTCAAAATACAAACTTTACCATGATGTCTGAAGCTTCATTGTATACTTCAAATTGTCAAAGAACGACCTTACGTTTTGCATTACTAGATTCATGGAAGCGCTTAAACAAACCCCTCCAAAATTGAAAGTCTTAATTGATACTTACTGGCAGAAAAATTCTAAAAAGACGAAAGGAAATGACCAGATTTTGAAGATGCTGTCTTCATACTACGGTTTCCTTCTCCTTATTTCCTGCCTTGATTCACGAGAAAAACAAATTGATCCTCATGGTAATTAATACCAGAAAAAAAAAAGAGGAGCCACAAATTACATTTCTAAGGGCAAATGTTACATTGGGCTTAGGGCCGGTTAAGTTTATGCATTAGATTGGATTAAAGGAAAATCCATAGTAAATATACAATAAATAAAATGAATAAATAACTAGATCCAAATTTCTGGTTGCAGTGATTCGGGGATTTTCTGCGGCAGTAATACATCGATGCATATTGTGCGGGACGAGCGGGTATATCACAATTATCCCCCCCCCCCAAAAAAAACGGGAAATATACAGGGTGGCAAGGAAAGAACGCAACACCTGCGATCGCTAATTTCTTCAACATCATCTACAAAATGTCATTAGTGATTATTTCATTGGTTAGAATTGTTGTAATCATTTCTTTTATTCAAAGAAAAGCACAGTAGATATAATATACATAAATTTCAAATATACATAAACATGTAATATAACATACATAAATGACACATTGGGTGTCCAGGTCCATGTTCCCTTTCAGGAACAGGCAGGACGATTACATTACACTATAATATTTACGATACAAAACAACAATTAATATGTCTTTACATAGAAAACTGATAAATGGCATTCAGAATATTATGGTTTGCAACAAAATGGTACCACAATCATTAATTTGGAGTAAGGCATTTGGATCGCGGGACCATTTTTCTGAGGTAATGTCGTTTCTCAAAGTTGCTATTTTTTCAACTTCAGCGATCCTTGGATCAACAAGATATTGTTGCATCACGGTGTGCCATAGAATGAGCTGCACAGACAAACCGCAATGTAATATCAGCCATACCATAAATTGTCTTCCTTATCAAAGCGATGACAGTCATGCCTTATGTCTGCGCAGCTTAATCTATGGCATGCTGTGACACGAGGATATGGGTTGTTTCACAATCAGGGTACATCAAGTAGTCTCACAGGGGGTCAAAAATAAAGTTGTTTGTTTTCATTCAATTTTGTTTGTTTTGTGTAGCAAATAGGTCATATCTAAAAACTGCAAAATTTTGAGGCGTCAAGTCCCCCCAATTTTTTTCCCCAGC
Organism: Eucidaris tribuloides; assembly: GCA_001188425.1. Classification (NCBI taxonomy): domain Eukaryota; kingdom Metazoa; phylum Echinodermata; class Echinoidea; order Cidaroida; family Cidaridae; genus Eucidaris; species Eucidaris tribuloides. The sequence goes on from JZLH01S0614933.1 coordinate 4,874, forward strand.
TTCCACATGTTTTAAGTGACAAAATCATAGCCATGAAGAGTCTGTCAGCATCCTGCTGGAAACAAAAATTATGTTGGACTTTTTGGTGAATCTCGATGATATGGTTTAGTGTAGAGATGATGTGCAAGAAAAATACAACTCAGTTAGTCTCTGTTTTATTATTTTTTTATTTGTGCATAACAAAATTACAATTTCATGTTATTAGTAAAGGTGATGTGGGTATATAAAGTTTTGTGTACTAAATAATAAAGAGCAGTTACAGCAGTCCTGGTTTATTTACAAATAGACATAGTAAGTGTGCTTTTGTATGTCAAGTGTCCATACCCTGAAATAAGTGAGAGTCAGAATAAATGATGTCAAAAAAACAAGTCGGAGAGGACATTGTATCAGTCGGAGAGGACATTTTTTTTGACGTTGAGATGGAATTGCATAAAAGGGCTTTTGAGTCATTGTTTCATAAAAAAATGATACTAGCATGGATCCCAGGAGGCCTATTGATTTTGAGGTCAAAAGCTCAAAGGTCAAGGTCACAGTGACAAGTTTTCATCTTACCCTTGTGAAGTCCTTGTAAACGCGATAACTTCAGTTTAACTTCACCCAGGCTCATATGATTTGGTGTGGTATGATACTAGCATAGATCCCAGGAAGCCTATTGATTTTGAGGTCGAAAGGTCGAAGGTCAAGGTCACAGTGACATGTTTTCATCTTACCCCTGTGAAGTACTTGTAACTGCGATAACTTCAGTTTAACTTAACCTAGGCTCATATAATGTGGTGTGTATGATACTAGCATGGATCCCAGGAAGCCTATTGATTTTGAGGTCACAAGGTCAAAGGTCAAGATCACAGTGACGTGTTTTCATTTTCCGTGTTACAGGCGGGCGTATTATGTGCTCGCCGCGGCGACACTCTTGTTGACATATAAAACAACTTAATTTAATGTGAGTGATTCATCATTTTAAGTGTTCTGAGGAATGTTTGTCACTAATTAAAGGTGAGGTTCACCCTGTCATTAAGTTGGTTTTAATAAAAGCAGAACAATGAGAGAAACATATGAAAATTTGGCGAAAATCCACCAAAGAATAACGGAGTTATGATGTTTCAAAGTTTCAAATTTGTGACGTCATATGCGAGCAGCTCCCAATAATTATGTCATGTAATATAAATTCCATAAATTGCCATTTTTTTATGGTTCATGATAACTAAACAAGGTTTTTTTCATAGAAGCATGTATGAAATAATGTTTCTGATCATATATTGAATACACAGGTAAAATCAATTTCAAATTTCTAAGAAAATGGCACTTCTATCATTCTATGGAATTTATAGGCCTACACATATCAAATGACATATGGGGAGCTGCTCGCATGTGACATCACAAATTTAAAAGTTAAAAATTCCATAACTCTGTTATTCTTTGGTGGATTTTCGCCAAACATTCATTAAAATGTTGCTCTCATTGTTCTGCTTTTATTAAAATCAACTTGATGTCTGGGTGAACCTTGCCTTTAAAGGTTGCTCAAACATTATATTTTCACATTTTAATGTCTTTGTAAGATTTCTCACACAAAAGTAATTCTTTCATAAGCCAACTCTATGTCCAGTAATGTAATGGATTGGCCATGGTTTGTCTACATGTACATGATGTCCTTATAAATTTTAAGCAGTCTATTAAGCAATACTTTTCTCAGGAAGCAAGACAGTACATGTAATGCTAACTTACCATGATTATTTACAGAAATTGATTTAACTAACCCGTTTTTATCTGTAAGCATCCCAAATTACAAACATGTTGGAGAGGATGTTTCTTAAGACATGAAATAGGTAGGCCTGCATAAGAGCAGTTGATAGAATTTCATGATAATAACTGATAGACATGTATAATATTTAACAATAATTTTGTTGAAGCAACTCACAATAGTTAGGCTTACCAGAAACAGGCCATATATGTACATTCCACATAGTAACTCAGTGTGCTATCATGCTAAATAAGAATTTGCTTGTTTTTTTTAATAAGATTTAAAAACATGATTAAATCTCATCTTGGAAGAACATTTTTTAAAGCTGAACTAAAAAGCTTCATGGTATTATTCTATAACTAAATCTGAAAATCAAATTGATTCAAACATTAAGTATGTCTTTTAAATGGACAACCCATGATCCTTATGATTCTTTGAGGTTGTCTCTTTTTTTTTTTTTGGGGGGGGGGTAATTTATTCATCATTTGTGAATTTATATGGGGGTCACTTCTTCATTAAACAGGATGTAGACCAAAATTTCTCAGGGACTCTGTGCTTGTGTGAGCAAATAACACAAAATGTGAATGAAACTGATGATTGTACAGACCCTTCAGGCTGCTTCAGCAGATGTACATGTAACAGCAAGTGACTTGCACATTGGATGACACAGAGACAGGTATTAATTAACTTTCTTTTCGGAATTGGTCTTAGTTTGCGACACTAAATGTGACAAAATCACAAGACTATGCAGTATGAACATGCTGGATCTGGGTGAAAGCTGTTTCTCATGCAGTAGTAGTGATTGGTATCTATCTAAGAGGATGCTAATGAAAAGATGCGAATGTGTCAAAATTTTTGTCCTCTCCGACATTAAAAGATAATAGGCATTATAGCCAAGTTATGGATTCGATAAATGTTCTTTGCAGAAGTCTGACAGCTTGTTTTGAAGAAAGTACATTTATTTTAGTAAAACAAAAATCAACTCAAGTTGAGTCCAAGTCATCTCTTATTTAAAAAAGTCATTTTTCCCAATTAATGCCAATATTCAGAAGTATCCAAGGCAATACAATGACACAGGTTCCCCATTTATTATTTTTATTTTTGTAAGTAAACATGGAATGGCATGCACTTATCAAAATTTAGTTACTTTTGATGTACAGCTGCACACACTTAGACTACAAACAATGCTATCATTACATTATCCTGTACTGTTCGGAGAGGACACTTTGTTTTGACATTTGAAATGAAAAGTTGTTACTGCATGAATAATACATCTATGATTGCATATTGTACAACAATGTTAGTACTACCACTGACATGACTGGGATCTAAAATGAAAAACTTTTTCATTGAATAATAGGCAAAAATTATTTTTTTCGGAGAGGACACTTTTTGACGGAATTCCAACAAGCAACTTTGCAATGTTTACCAACTGAAAACTAAATGAGTACGGACAAAGTGAATGTTACAGGTTAGAAGAATATAGATGACTTGTTTTTTATGAGAATAAAATGCTGTCCTTGGGATTGCCTAGGTATGCCATAGATACGTCAAATTCGGAGAGGACAATTTTGACGGAATTTCCCTCCAAATTTCGACGCAGCATCATAATTTATCAACATGTCACCATCTCACGTGGGCTTGGATTTGGAAGAAGCTAGAGTCAGTTTCTACTTTACAGGTCTCACTGATCCGTAATTGTCATTGGTGTCATTAGTGATAATGTTCATTAATTCATAAAGATCAGATGAGACTGGGAAATTGTTCAAAATTGACACAAAAATACACAATTTGTACATATTTGTCCATTTCAAACAGTTTCTTCGCTGCTGTAGACAGACTTTGCAGTGGCCAATTGCTGGGCATGATAGTTTACAATAACAAGTGAATGCATTTTTTGCAGTGAAGTCATAAAGTCATTTCTGCCAGTATGTACCCTGATTGTGAAACAACCCATATCTTGGTGTTCTGAGGAACGCTGGGGTTGAAAAAATAGTATACTTGCCTCAAAAAATGAATGATCTAACCAATGAAATAAAAACGAACTACATTTTGCCTATGATGGTGACAATTTAATCAACGATCATAGGTATTGCGTTCTTTCTGGGCCACCCTGTATAATAGCATTGGAAGCGGCAGGTGATGAATTCATGGCTGAGATTATGGGTTTATTCCTGTACGTACTACGCATACAGTGTTACGTTTATCTTTTTTAGCTCGGAACACGCCAGAAAAATTACATCTCTATGGACATTGCGTGTATTATGTGGTGCATATTTGCACGCTTGGCACTGTAAGACTTATGGACATTGTTTGACATTGTGGAGTTCAATTAATATAATTGCCAATCTTTGAAATATAAAATCAAAACTTTGGAAACTTATGCTGCCACTGGCAAGCATGTTTGGATAAACATCACAGGTGAATTAACCATCAAGCTAACTGTTAAATGTAACATAGCAGTCCACGGGGGAAATGGGCGTGGCAAAATTGGGTACATATATATTTTCAACATTTTAAAGCACTAAATAGTCGTTGCGAAGTATAATTCTTTCAGGCCTCATTTTTGGACATGATCTGAGACACAAGTACCATTGAGGATTGCATGTATGTAGCTCAGATGTTTTAAAAAACAAGAATATTGTTAAATTGTTTAATTGGGTACATATATATTTTCAACATTTTAAAGCACTAAATAGTCGTTGCGAAGTATAATTCTTTCAGGGCTTCATTTTTGGACATGATCTGAGACACAAGTACCATTGAGGATTGCATGTATGTAGCTCAGATGTTTTAAAAAACAAGAATATTGTTAAATTACACCTTTACGATAAAGATTATTTTTTTTTAAACTGTGTTTTCTTGACTTGTGGGTATAAAATGGATTGTATTTAAACCAAATTCATCATTCATGCCAATATTCCACTCCCTCGGCAAACTATGTCCCCAAAAATGACATAACAAGCTTTGAAAACATACTTGCCATAATTATATACAGACATAATACGCAAACAGATGAAAGGCTTTCTAAAGATATTTACTATTAAAAACGAAAGAAGGCTTTTTTACCCAACAAATACTGGCTCCGGGGCACACACCTTACGGAAACGAAAACAAAACAAAACGGAGATGGCAAATCCAGGAAATCGGGAACTTATTCAGTCATCCCGTATAAGCCGCCCGATTCCCCGTCAATACCTCTTGCTTCAAAATCCCATTGAACCAGGGAGATTTAATCCTCCCCACAGGCGCAAAGAGCCCAGGTAGACATATAGTATGCACAAGTTGCGGGGTTTGTTCGGGATCGGAGAGGCAACAGGAAAAAATGACACAGTAGGAGGATGGGGATGGGGTGGATGATGCGCCATGACAACCCCGCATCCATCGCTGTGCACTCGTAACCCAAGTTGCGCAGGTGCCGTAAATCTGCCTCGTCTCGGATGGAGTTAGTGTCATTGCATTCTAATCCCGAATTACCTGCCATAATCATCATGCAAATGGAACGGAGCGAGCGACACGAGTAAGCTCTTTAAAGATTCAACTTCATTTCTTCATCGGCTTCATCTTTTTTTTTTTGTTCGTTGGTTGCTGCTCTGCTCTGTGAGTGAGACGTGACTTCGGGAGGAAATCGCTCGGAACCATTTTTTTCCTTCCTTTCTTTTTTCTTTTTTGGTCTTCCACTTTTGAAGGCACTTTCTGAAATGATTTCTTCCGTATTTTACACCTGCAACGCATTGTAACGTCGCGTGGCAATGTCGAAATTGTAATTATAAAACTTCAAAATAAAAGTAGAACAAATGAAAAATGACCAAATTCCCATTTTTACTTATCAAGCATTTGGAGACTACATTAGTAATTTACAAACGACTTGCAGGCTATTCGACCTGACTGAAACCATAATTACAACAATAAAAATTATTAATAAATTAAAGACTATCATGTAACCATTTCAGGATTCTTACTTTTCAATTACTTGAAGATG
>JZLH01S0614954.1:0-20952 GCA_001188425.1 Eucidaris tribuloides
GACGATGCGAATTGCGGTATCTCGGATACATTCGCGGGAAGTACTGATACACTCGAATGTTTTGCGCTAACGTCTCATCTTCTCTGCAATTTCTTCGTCGACTATCAACATATAGTGGAACAAATATTTCACATCCTGATGTAAGTATACAAAATAATGAATAAGCGATAAAATGGCGGAAATAAATTCTTGCAAATTATATTGTCTGAAGCACATCCCCAACAATGAAAGTTACAGCCATGACGAAATCATATTTTTTGCCATACATCTTTAACAGAATCTTAGAACACATCCTTTACAAAAAATTATGCCAAATTTCAATCTTACATAGCTATTTTTTCATTTTTGGGAAAAGCATCCAGCCAAAGCCCTATCAGATAAAACAAAAATGATCAAAAATCCACCGAGCAAGTATTGATAGAATATTTTTTGTGAATTTGAATGAAAATTTGCGTTAAGATAAAACATATAATGAATGTCAAAAGTCTGTAGCAAAAGTTATGGATGCCCTGATCTAATTACAGGCTGTAAGGCTCCGTACTGAAGCCATCAGAATCAGAAAACTGCCAAAAAATAAAAGAGAAGTGGCATATTTGTCATTTTATTCATTTGATCTTGACTAATTAGCATTTTTATTTTTGTAGAGTTTGCAGCCCTAAGCCATATCAGCATAAAGAAATAGAATCAAAAATCTGGCTCAGAAACAAAAGCGAAATAAGTACGTGTATCATTTTGAATAAATTTGACATATAATGCAGACATAATTCATGAACTATCCAAATCAGATCAGCTGCAGCCGGTGTAGTAATCAAAATGAAGGCCATAATGAGGCAGCCGAAACGGCAGGACACAAGAACTTCTAGCTGTGGTGCTTTGCATACTAATGAGCTAAGGAGACACTTCATTTTTGAAATTATACAATAATTCAATCGATCAACAGTGGTGTACATAAACATAAGAAATTAAAATGACAACATAGCAGTACTCAAAGTTTATATCTAAATATGATGTTTAATTATAATTGTAGGAATCATATGCGATAAGAATTATAGAAACTGTGAAGGTCAAAGGAAGAATGATGGAACAACATCGGAAATTTGTACTATTTACTGTATCAAACTCAAATGAAAGGCTAAATCTGGTTGCATCTCCTTCATTTACATCATTGTAACGAACACAAAGCATATTCACCTTTCTGTCTATAAGACATTTGTTTTGCTATTTAATTATGTTTTATACCAGTCAGGATCCAGCAAAATATACAGAAGATGTAAAATATGACCATGGATTTCTGCAATCCTGGTATGTGATTGGCTGACCCCAAACCAGTGGCGGGTAATTCAAAACAAGACCACCCACTGTGATGACCTTTATGTGAACCTGTTGCCCAGTGCATGCAGTGAAGGCATGTTTTGTATTCTCTCTGGCCAATCACAGTATAGTAGGAAACCACAGCATCCAATGAAATACTTGCTCATATTTTACTGAGTGGCATTTATGTACTCATGTTGCACTTTGATGGATCCTGACCGGTATAAAACATGGATAGCAAAACCAACAACATATAAAGAAAGATGAATTGTTGCTCTTTACAGTGATGTAAAAATGAGTGAGATGCAAGAATATTTAACTAAACTTTTAACTGTTCGAAAATTCATTGAAATTTCAATTTTAACATCAAATTTGGACCTTCGTTTACACATTTGAAAACAATATAAATGTCAAATTAAAAGATATTGATGAAAAGCTTGAAATGTCTCCTTTACAGTGATGTATCACACTAAACTAGGGTCATTCCATGTCAAATCATCAAAGAATCTGCCGTCATCTCTCAGATTTTTGTAAAACTTTATGAGCCAATTGGAACCCATGAAAAACGGCCAGAACTCAAATATTTTTGCTAACAGCCTCTTAATTAGTGAGATACGGGCTAACGAACTTTGGACTAATTAGCGCGACGTCGCGAATTCAAATAGCCATATCTCTAAAAGTATAACACCTAGAGAGCTGGTTTTGGTGTCATTTTAAAGGTATTTTCATGCCCTATAAATATGTCTGAGTAACATTTTCCTACCTCCAACCAGAAAAAAGTTATCACAAAATATAAACTTCAATTGTGAACAACAAAAAAATGTATCTTTTAAATTTCCTCAAATTCACCCCAGAGGTACCTTATGATGTCAGGAAGCTTCTACATAAGTTTTGTGATGGGCACTCCAATAGTTTCTGAGATATGAACAATAATGTATAAGTACGTATGGCATATAGGTTCGAAAATCAGCATTTGTAATGTATTATACATGCACATGTACAATCAGTACGTACATGTAAGTTCAAGTACACAGTGTTCACTAACATGAGCTTAGGCTTTCAATTCCTCTTCAATGCAGCAACAGCAGAACTTGTTTCTTTCTTGAAAATAGAATATATCCTTCAGTTGCAGTGGTTGGTTCAAACAGCAGTAAGCACTCGCTGGTAGTCAATAGGAGAGGGTCTGATGGTTCTGGACATGTATATAATGGGATGGTCCATGTGGATGGAGGAACTTTAAACCAAGTTTAGTTTTGGGGATTTTTTTTTCATTTGAAAGGTTTATGCCCAAAGGTCATATCAACACGAGTAACAGAATCTGAATATCTTTTATTTTTATGTAAAATTATCAATGAAAATCTCGGGGTGGGGGGGGGGGGGGTGGTTGACACCTGAGATTAGGGGTACCCAAGATTTTCGACTATATTTATATTATGGCATCCAAAGGGTTAATAAAGTGTTAAGGTTATCCAAGTTTATATACCTCATCAGAAAGAGCAGAGTCTGCTCTTTCAGATGAGTATAACTCCGATAACCTGAACACCTTATTAACCCTTTGGATGCTATAATGTAAAACATAGTTGAAAATCTCGGGGGACCCCGTAATCTCGGGAAGGACATATTGTATTTTCAAGAAAAGAGACAAGTGCTGCTGTTGCTGCATTGAAGAGGAAATTGAAAGCTTAAGTCATGTTAGTGAACACTGTGTACTTTGAATTTACGTACTGATTGTACATGTAATGTACATGTACATGTATAATACATTACAAATGCTGATTTTCGAACCTATATGCATACGATAATATACATTATTGTTCATATCTCAAAAACTATTGGAGTGCCCATCACAAAACTTATGTGGAAGCTTCTTGACATCATAAGGTACCTCTGGGATGAATTTGAGGAAATTTGAAAGATACATTTTTTTTTTGTTCACAATTGAAGTTTATATTTTGTGATAACTTTTTTCTGGTTGGAGGTAGGAAAAGTTTGCTCAGACATATTATAGGGCATGAAAATACCTTAAAATGACACCAAAACCAGCTCTCTAGGTGTTATATCATGTACTTTTAAGATATGCCATTTGAATTCGCGACGTCGCGCTAATTAGTCCAAAGTTCGTTGCCCGTATCTCACTAATTAAGAGGCTGTTAGCAAAATATTTGAGTTCTGGCCGTTTTTCATGGTCCCAATTGGTTCCCAAAGTTTTACAAAAATCTGAGAGATGACGGCAGATTCTTTGATGATTTGACATGGAATGACCCACTATTAGGATTGATTTTCTAAGTTTAATTTGGAGTTTCTAAATGATATGTCCCAGCTCATTATATATGCACAGCGCGTTCACCCATGAATACGCCCTGCACAAAAGGAAGGGATTTTTGATGCACTGCAGACTGACTGAAATTCTGTGTAGAATTTTAGAACCCATACCAAGCCTATCAGATAAAACAGACAAAATCTAAATCCACCAAGAGTACCTGTAGCATCATTGTAATTTTGAATAAATTTGCCCAAATTTGCATAATTAATTTATTTTAAAAATACTTAACCTAATTAGTATAATTGTGTAATACATATACGTTGTACATGTGCCATATTTGAGACCCCCATTTTCAGCCCTAAATTTTAGATCCAGTGCATCACAGTTTCAGTAGCCACAAAAAATTATATTTTTTTTCAGAGACCCCCAAATTTGCCATACCTTATACCAATGCATCACTAATAGGCTGCTCCGGATCATCATACTTAAGTTTTATTACCAGTTTCGGTGATTTGCACCCGTGTACAACATAATTTGACTATTCAGACATACTAGTATGTAAACGTGTAGTTAATGAGATCATTTATTTCCATTGGGAGGTTGTGACGCAAATAATTCTTAAGTACCAATTAGGCCTAATTGTGAATGCACCATGCTAATTGTGATTAATTACAGATTAATCAAGTGTCTGAAAACATAATACAGATTACAACAGATACCTATTTCACTGACAGATTATGTACTGTATGACCTTTATTTGTTAAATATGCCTGTGGAAGCCTCATTTAAAAACTTGTTCACAAGGTGACCTTTATGATAGTGTTTAAATAAACAAATACATGTATACACCCTAGAACACAAAACTTTCAACGTGTACTTATCCTGTCACTAGCAAAATATATAGAGATATGGCATATAAATTCATGTCCCGGGGATGAAAATTCTGCAACATGGCAGTGTACACGGGGAAACATGGGATGATTGCTCATTGATTTTCCCTTCAATTTTCAAAGCGCTTTATGATCACTTTAAACTGCAATCTTTACACAGCTTCAATTTTTCGACCTTATCAGAGACACTGGTGACATGAAAGATCATGTAGCTCAGATTTTTCAACTGGAAACATTGATAAACAATGCCTTTAAAGGCATTGTATTTGATTAACAATGTTTCCAGTTGAAAAAAAAAATGTGAACTACATGATTCCCCATGCTACCAGTGTACCATTCAGTTTTCCCCCACAGACTGCTGTGTTGCAGAATTTTCGTCAGCTGACAATAATTCATGTGTCAATTTTTATCTGTACATAGTTTACAAGTGACAGCATAACTGTCTGAACTTTTGTTTAGGGCGTTAACATGTATTTGTCCATTCAAACGATGTCAGATATCAGATAGGAAAGTTTGATAATTCATTTTAAATGGACCTTCCAAAATGTTATAAATGATGACTTTAAGGTCAGGAGGAGGGAGTCAATCAACTATAGAGCAAATCTCCTACACGCTCACTTGATTTGATTTGATCTATGAGGCAGACATGTGATTGATGATCCAAATAATGAGACAAAAAATGGTCAGTGCATAGCGGTTGATTACTGTGTAGTATGCAACAGTCTGTCACAATCGACGCTCATGGTGCAATTAAAGGGAATAGTCTTGAGATAAATGCACTATGCATAATAAATATGAGAAATAATAAAGATAATGACACACTTCAAACACTACAGTATATTGATTTGATTGTGAAGTCACAAACAGTATTAAACATAATGAATTTGTCCCAGTTCCAATTTGATTTTAATTTGAGATTGCTCTTAAGTCATGAAAGGCAAAATACAAGCACAGTCTTTATAAACAGTGAAAAGCACACCACAAAATATACATTTTAGAGATTTGTTTTATCCTCCCCCTCCCCTTTGAATGGCCATACACTGTAGGCAGAATTTTTCCTGGGGGGGAGGGGACAGGACCCTCATTTCCTGATCAAACTATTGAGATTTGAAATGTCTGGGAGGCAACTGCCCCCCTCCCCTCCCAAAGAGTATACCATAACTGAAACACACCTCTTCAAGTACAGGTATACCAAATACTTTGGTGCAGGAGGTTTCAGATACAGCTCAGAGCCCCCTTACCACCTACCCCCACCCCACCCCCTCTCAAATTTCAAGTTCCTCTAAGCTTATTATAGTTAATACCTGGATATATGGAAAATGAGTTCTGGCCTCAAATTACACTTCTCATCCCCACTGAGTAACAGTACCACCTGATACATGTATACAGTGTACTGTACAATACTAAAATCACTCATTAAAATGTTAGTAATTTACTAGCCAATCATAACCAGCATATGATGCACCACACGCTACCCCGGGGTACCATTGTACCCCAGTGTACCGCATTGTGCAGCGCCCTCATGTCCAAAAATGTATTTTTTTCAATTATGATAACTGAAATCAGTGGTTATGAGTATTATGCATAACCTGCGCATGTGCACAACAAAAAGGCATAAACTTACGTAAAATGGGTAAACATGAAGCTAAATTTGTTATTTTCACACTTATTACATAACTTTTACATAATTTTGTAACCAGAGTACAGTGCTAAAAAAAAAAATAATAATTCAACAAAATGGCAGATTTCTAGTTGGTACCGGAGTTACCCATTCTATGTCATCATATGTGCTAAAAAAATCTGTTCAAGGGAAATATCAATTATTTCTAACAAGTGTACAGGTTATTTCATATTTATTTCTCTAGAGTATTGTTTTTTGACATTTCTTACCTCATTATTAATTTGAAAAATTACACAGGGTCTGAATACAAATAAACTTATTACAAAGGGACAGCACAGCTTCAGGACTGTGCATAATATGTAACTCTTGTGAAGTAAAAACAAATGAAATACATACTATACAAACATACATGTGACACTTGTCACATTTAAGCAGAAGCTTAAGACGTTTCTGTTCTCATCTTAAGGAATTGTAACGAAATCTTATTACCTGGAGAGCTATGTGTAAAGTGCATAGAGCAGTTTTATATTGATTATGCACTATATAAGTGTCAGTTTATTATTATTATTATTATTATTATTATTATTATTACACTTTAGTCATAAGCATAGATATGACAGTTTTTGGTTAATGAGACATATTACTTATCAACCTTTCAAATAATATGGTTTTGGCATGGCAAACATTAGACAGTAATATCACACTTATCCATTTTGAAGATGATAAACTGTGATATTTAAATAATTAGTGAGCAGATTCATACTCATGTATCATCATGTATTTTGCATATACTGCAAAATGTTGAGGTTTCCAATATTTTTTACACAGAGTTTATGAAGAAGGAAGCAGGTAGTGTAAATTTAATTTGAATGGCACTAATAGGACAAGTCTATCTAAACGGGAGTAGAAAAAAATTTAAATCAGCAATTTCTATCAGATCACAAAAATATCCATGACTTCAACCACAGGGTTTAAAGACACTACATAAGTCATAGCATTGTGGAAGTCCAATTCAAAAATTATCAAACTTTGCCACATATCTGACAGTGTTTGGACAAAGAAATACCTTAGAACACAAAACTTCCGACAGTTGATAATGCTGTCACTCATAAAATATGTACAGATAAAATCGGTACATGAATTATTGTCAGTTGACAAAAATTTTGGGACACAGCAGTCTACGGGGAAAAGTGGAATGGTCACTGAATGATGTTCACTTTAAAGATGCTATATAACACTGTGGAAGACACATTTAAAAAATTGTCGAACGTTGCTACATGTATCTGACATACATATATCTGACAGTGTTTGAATGGACAAATTAACACCTTAGAACACAAAAGTTTGGACAGTAATGCTGTCACTAGTACAATATGTGCAGATACAAATTGGCACATTAATTTCCTATCAGGCCGATAGGAAATTTCTGCAACACAGCAGTCTATGGGGGAAAGCTGAAATGTCGTCTCCAATGATTTTTACTTTTTTTAAAGCACTTAATGATCGTTTTAAACTGCAATTTTTCAGGGCTTCATTTTTAGACCATGTCATGAGAAACTGGTAGCATGGGAATCACGCAGCTCAGATTTTAAAACTGGAAACACTGTTATACAGTGCCTTTAAATTTAAAAATCACTTTATGATTGTTTTGACTGCAATTTTTCCAGGGCTTCATTTTTCAACCTTATCAGAGACACTGGTAGCTCAGATTTTTTAAACTGGAAACATTGTTATACGATGCCTTTAATATGCAGCCAGTCACCCTATTTCAGTACAGTTCATGTTGTTATTGTCATGTGATAATGTTGACTGATATCTGAGTCAACAAATATAATGAAATATGCAAAAGAAACAGGAAAGGATTTTTGACTTGTGACCTTTAAGGTAATGTTGCTCATGTGATAGTAATGTCCCTCGGATCAAAACAGAGTTTTGGTTATGAATACTAAACTGAAATTAGAAAATGTGGAAATGTGGCACACACACACACACACACTATTACTGTTAGTCATTAAAATTCCTCCAACATTCTAGAAATCTAAACACTATACAGTCAAACAAGTTCATAGAATACATACACTCAAGTACTAGCCCAACTATACAAATTTGATATTCGTCCCGGTCTGTACGTTTTGATCGGAATTCACTTCAAGTCTGAGCTGAATTATTGATCAAACCACGATATTCATCGGATTCCTTCGCCCACAGCGCTGTACTGTGGCAAGAGAATGATAGTAAATATCAGGTTCTCGCTGCTAATTTTGTATGCATCGTGTCGCTTCATCCTCAAAGATTTTTGGCTTGAACCCCACAGTATAGTTCGCTACTAGTCATTGTCTATCATAAAATAAGCAGTATTTTTTTTTTTCATTCTCACTGTTTCTTGTTTTTTAGGTCAGGAGGTCACAGGGCATTAAAGGTTCCCAGATGGCATTTTCTTCTAAATGCCATTGTATTTACACAATGTTAATTTTTAGGCATGCAAAAGAGATGCCCTAGCTGCCTTTAAAGGCGATGTTCACTCATGCATGCATGTATCTTGCCAGTGGCAGCATAACTTGCCAAAGTTTGTACTGTAGGATATACATGTTTGTGTCCATTTAAAGACAGATTATGGGATTTGCATGTCAGAAAACGGCAAAATGAATGAAATCAGCTCAAATCATTCACAATTTGAAGATAAGTATAAATAAACACCTGTCATAGAACCTTTGGGTAGAATACGAAGTTTCGGTGAAAATCTGGACATTAAAACTTCAAAATTTACAGTGACGTTGCACGGGTCGTTCCAAAATTGTCCGATCAGCCGTTAGCAGAAGGTCACGCGGGGTTTAGCCGTTTGACCAATCAGTGTGCTCTGCTGGTCACGCCAATGCACACATAATTGTGATTGGCAATTTGAGCAAAATTTAAACTCGCGGAAAGAACAATATTCTGGTAACATATCGTTATTAGTTTTTCTCATAAAACGACAAATTCATGACGTATGGATCTCAAACTTTCAACACATCATTTGTAAGTACTATACTACCGTTTATTAATGATGAAGGGAAGTAATGGACTTGCAAATCCCAAACACAATCTTTAAGTATCATTACATGTATGTAACTCAAATATATATCACACTTTGGACAATTTTTTTTTTTTAATTGAAGCTCCATAGTGTCTTTTGAGTTGTCTTTTGTTTGTATTCCCATATCTAACGAAGGTTTAATTTAGAGTATAGTTTGTCTTGTTTCAGTCATATATTACATTATTGGTTTTAATTCAGTTGTTGAAACTTGTCACTTGAGGTTGCAAATGAAGACCCCCACCCCACCCGCATATTATAAGACTTTTTATTCAGTTCTCCTCAAAAGAGATCCGATTTTGAAAAAATATGTCAGAAGATTTGTAAGTACAAAATGCAGTCTAACCTTTCTTAACGGTCACCTCTCTATAGCAGTCAACCTGTCTATACTGCCCCCCCCCCCATGACAAAAGGGCATAACTGACATTTTGGTGTTTTGGAGATACATGTATTGGGCAAAAGGTATTTTGTTCAAAGTCTTAAAGCACTGTTCAGTGTCCTTTTAACAAGCATATTATGAAACAAAGAGACACTTCTAAGTGATATTTTTTTTGGTTCTGCATGTTTAACATGATGTACTGAGTCCCCTACACTATATAACTCAATTATGAAAAAATGTCAGTTATGCCCTTTTCTGTCTTCATGTATAGCAGCCACCTATCTAGAGTTGCCAATCTCAGTGAATCAATTTGTGTGAGACTCCCATAGGCCAACGATATAACTGAGGGGTCCAAATGCATGAGATGAAAATAAATGCATGCAAAATCAAACAAAATATTTGCATGAGAAAGAGCCAAAATGAGGAGTCTCACATACAATGCATGTGAGTTGGCATTCCCTTCTCTCAAGTGGCCACTATAGACAGGTTTCACTGTACAAAGATTTTTTTTTTGCAGGTTGCAGAGCTTGACGTGTTACAACTGCATGTCAGGAAAACACCCCATGCCTGTCAATACGCAAATAAACGAGAATGCCGTGATGATACGAGAATGATAATTACTAGAGGTGTTTGCTTGACGCGGTTAAGCGCATGATGACGGACGAGGGTATTCCCGCTGGTACGTATAATGTTTGCGATAAATACGAATAGAAGTCGTGGAGCAGCTGACAGACAAATAATACTCATGACCTATTTTTAAAGGCAGGGAATCTCATTTGTATCCCTACAATAATCACAGTAAACATCACTCATGCTCTCAGGTTATTCATGGAGGACATGTCTGTGAAATCTGAAGATCAGTAATTACCTAGAATTTGAAAAATTCACCAGCGTAACAGTCAGTGAGAATACTGTACATTCATGGTGAACTAAATAAGTTCGAGAATTTCTCTAAATGAATAATAAATATGCATAAAATTTGTGATGTCCCTCTACTATACAAAATAGAAAAAAAATATAGAATTGAATTCATATCATTTTTTTTTACTTTATTGCCACTCATTTGAGCGTGTACAAGTGTGTAGGCAAAATTGTGTTGGCCAGGGGTATTGATCCATGTTTGGATTGGGGGGGGGATCAAAAGTAAAAAGTTTCCAAAATTTTTGGCGTGCTCTTTACGTGCCAGATTGTAACACAGAATTATGCAACACAAAGCGGCCGCCAAAAATGACATTTTGTTTAGTATTTTTATGCATGTTTAATGGTTTATATAGTGCTTTTCCAATGCTTTTAAAACATATATTTGCATTGCATATTATGATCTTTCAAGTTGTCAAAATTATTGGAGGGGGGGCAAATCGATATGTTTGCCCCCCCTAAATTTTCATTGGTGGGCGGCGATCACCCCCCCCCCCCACCCCCGATCACGCCTCTGGGTGTTGGCAACGTTTAAGAGTTAAGTCTAGTGCTGTTGTTCTTATCTAGCTCTGTCTCAGTTAGGGGGTGGGTTTACAAACCTATCCATGTCAGATATAATTGGCTGGTTAGCACAGACTGTCAAATCTGCGCAGGCTCTATCACCTGTTCTCCCCTTGGAAGGGTGTCTAGGAAATGACTTGCGTTAGATGATAACCTTCAATGTGACAGTAGAAGTGCAGAGAGGCCAAGGTTATTATTTAGAGTACATCCTTGCAAAGATACTCTTTTTTGACTTACTCAACATCTACAGTAGCTAATACAGAATGGTTTGTGTGTTGTCTGTTTGTTTGTCTGGATGATATTTATTTCAAACCAGGTCACTGCTTCAATATTTTGAATACACAGTAAGTAGTAGTATAGTAGATAGCTAGTAATAGTAGCTGAGTAGTAGTAGTAGTAGTAGTAGTAGTAGTAGTAGAAGTAGTAGTAGTAGAAGTAGTAGTAGTAGTAGTAGTAGTAGTAGTAGTAGTAGTAGTAGAAATAGTAAGAGTACCAGTGGTAGTAGTATTGGTAGTAGTAGTACTACTAGTAATAGAAGTAGTAGTAGTAGTAGTAGAAGTAGTAGTAGTGGTATTAGTAGTAGAAGTAGTAATAGTACCAGTGGTATTGGTAGTAGTAGTAGTATTGGTAGCAGTAATAGAAGTAGTAGTAGTAGTAGAGTTAGTTGTTGCTGCTATATGTATTATTGTTGTTGTTGTTGTTGTTGTTGTTGTTGTTATTATCATCATCAAATTGTCAAATCTGTCAGCTCTATCACCTGTCTAGGGTGTCTAGGGAAATGGCTTGGTTAGAGATAACCTTCACTGTGAAGTAGAAGTGCAGAGAGGCCAAGGCTTATTATTTAGAGTACATCCTTGCACAAATCGTGTGCCTAGGCAAAGGCCGCCAATATAATATATAATGAATACAGTTAATGGCCTTTGTGTAGGCTCACAGCGAAATACACTTTTGGCTTGTTCAACATCTACTGTAGATGAGTAATACAGAATGGTTTCTGTACCGTATGTATGTATGTTTGTTTTTTGTTTGTTTGTTTGTTTGTTTGCCTGTTAGTGTCCATCCATACATAAATACAGTTCAGCCTCAATTATATAGCCATCACTGAACCGAAGCTCTCTGTTATCCGGACAATGGACTTAATAGTCATTGCATGTAATTGATACACCATCAGAAGTGTACACAGAAACCTGCTGGGTATCAGGGATCAATAAATAAAGTATCACTTGTGGGAGGTCTGTTGCAATTTGTGCATGGTCTTTTGGTTATTTATACAATAACTTATTACATGTATTACCTCCCCCCTATACTGTGTTTACATTATCTCTCTTATCCGGCCATGTCACTTATCCAGATGGCTGCTGGACCCAACGTGGCCGGTTAATCGAGGTCGAACTGTATTCTTTCTACTTGCTGAAAATCTACTGCAGACAAGTAATAAAGAATGGCTTTTGTTTGTATGGTTGGGTGTATGGTTGGGTGGGTGGTCGGTCGGTCGGTTGGTTATTCGTGCACATCCTGCACAAATACTCTTTTGACTTGCTCAACATCTACTGCAGATAAGTAATACAGATTAGCTTCTGTTTTGTTTGCTTGCTTGCTTGCTTGTTTGACTGTTTGAATGTTAGAGTTCATCCTTGCATAAATACTCTTGACTTGCTCAACATCTACATGTACTGCAGATAAGTAATACAGAATCGCCTTTGTTTGTTTGTTGTTGTTTTTTGTTTGTTTGCCTATAAGTGTACATCCTTGCACAAATAATCTTTTGACTTGCTTAATATCTACTGTAGATAATACAGAACGGTCTGTATATTGTTTGTTTGTTTATTTGGATGTTGTTTTCAAACCAGGTCAGTATTAAACATGAAAGTAGAATTTGACCATTAACTAGCTATCAGCCAGATTTGCCTGCTAGTGTCGATTATGGGTGGAGGCATACATACATGTACTGACTATTATGTAGTCAAATGTCTCTAAATGTTGTAATTATAATCATCATTATCATTATCTTCTTCATCATCATCATCATTATCATCATTATAATTATACTAATAACATTAACTCCTGGGGATAACAGGCTTGTACTGAAGCCCATTACATTTCACACCCAGAGCTGAGTTTCTTGAAACATGTTGTGGACAGAGGCATTGAGACAATATGACCTTGGTGTAAAGAGTGTAAAGATTATCATATTTTCTGGGTTAATGTGGAAGCCAATCATCTCTGAGAGTGTAGTACTGGGCTTCTGTACAAGCCTGTCATCCCAAAAGGGTTTATAACACAAACAGAGTGAATTCAGCACAATCCAATATACACTTGCAGTAGCTGATTTGCAAAGAACACAAACAGAAATCATGTTGCCATCCCCCCTTCCAAAAAAAAAATATATATATATGAAAACAATCTCAGAAAACAGCAAGAATAACAATAATCCTATGTCTTTTCCTGATAAAGGACAAAATGAATGTCTGCCATTTGCTCCAGCAACAACTGATCAGACAATTATTTCATACACTCACACTGACCTCAACCCTAACCCCAAACCCTAACTCCAAACCCTAACCCTGACCCTAACCCAAACACTATACCTAACCCTATTATGAACTGGAAACCCAATGGCAACCCTAACCCTAACTCTTTGTCTTCTGAGATATTGTCACCGGAGCAACTGTCGCCGAAGCAAATGTCAGATCACCAATGAAAAAATCACCATTCTACCCTTTCATTTGAAATGTATCTTGTACATGTATGGATGAAGTTTTGTTATGAAATAACAAACCGAAATAAATCACTGTAATAATGGTAAATTATTTAGTGGAACAATCAAAGACATTTTTTTTTCAGAATATGTATGTCTGCACAACCTCAATTCCTGCATTAACAGAGCTAGAGTGGGGGGGGGGGGTAGGAGGTGATGCTCAGAATAGGGGTTATATTAGCCCCGATATTAGCTCTGCACTAGTGTAAGCAATCAATTTACAGACGTCATTCGGAAGACTGCACGACAGACGTTCCTCCAACTCAATTATTTGTTCAATTGTACCTTGTTAAAGGGCAGGCTACCCCACGTAATGTTATGCCCCATTTTAAAGGCATCGTATAACAATGTTTCCTGTTTGAAAAATCTGAGCTACATGATTTCCCCACCCGACCAGTGTCTCTGATAAGGTCTAAAAATGAAGCCCTGAAAAAAATGCAGTTCAAAACGATCATAACGTGCTTTTAAAAAGTGAAAATCACTGAGTGAACATTCCACTTTTCCCCCATGGACTGCTGTGTTGCAGAATTTTTGTCAGCTGACAATAATTTGTGTGCCGATTTTTATTTGTACATATTTTAAGAGATACAGCATGACTGTCTGAAGTTTTGCATTATAGGATGCTTATTTGTCCATTCAAGCACTGTCAGATATGTCAGATAGCAAAGTTTAAAGTTTGATATTTTTTTTTAATGGGGCTTCCACAATGTTATACAGTGTCTTTAAAGGGCAAGCTACCTCAAGTCACGTAATGCCCCGTTTTGAACCAATTGGTCGAGACGTGTGCACTGCTTTTCAGCTTAACTTGAAGATGTCAAACAAATATGCTTCGGCCAAAATAAATGCCCAAGAAACGTGGGGTGCCGATAAGTGATGGGCACGTAAAACATACATTTAGTAGGCCGTTCAGAACCATGCACCGCTGATGTTGGCTGTCCTACTATCAGAAAATAAAATCAGGGATGCCACTCAAAAATTTTTATTTCCCCCTACGCAGAATGCGTATTTCCCCCTACAGATGCCACTTTTCCCCTACACTCTAACAGCCCACTTTTCTCCTAAAAAAATCCACTTTTCCCCAACATAACTAAGTTTTCCCCAACAAAACAGTAAATCCCAACATTAAGTTTAACAAACAGTATTTATTAAGTATATTGAGAAAGTTGATATTGTGATCACCTCGATACTGCGGCATGCATGCGTTATGGTTTTCGGAATTATACGATATAGTGACCAACTTGGACGATGTATTTACCCAAATAATGTTTACAGACGAACATATACGTATGGGAGTTCTTAGAAAATTTTTCAGGATTTAAGAACATTTTTTGAAACTTGTCAAAACCCCCTACTTCCCGCTACGGAAGGTCATTTTCTCCATAGGTATCCCCTACAACCTACGGTTGGCTAATATCCCCTATGGTAGGGGGTTTCCCCTATGAGTGGCAGCCTTGAATAAAATATACCACTCACGTTCAAAAGTGGAATTATTGATTTGCCCAGGTGAGGCAATTTAAGTGGCCCGATGGACGTAATTGAAACATTAAAAGCTCCATAACACACACTGCATGCTAATGTAGTATTGGAGTGGTGGTATGAAGCTGTGCAATACAACCCATGCAATAGGTCTACTGGTTATAGTCTAGTCTGATATGCCAATATTAAAGCCCTAAAGTTGCTACATGTGGGTGACAAAACCTATCTCATTTTTCAATTTCAATTTCAATTCAATTTATTTTCTCAGCATAAAAATATTGTTTACATAAAAATATTGATATAATATGATACACTTGCTTCAACAATAACATCATATTTTAGATACTGATACACCTGTCTCATGACAAAATTGACACATTTATCATCATTACTGCATTGAAAGAATCAACAACCAATATCAATATATAGCGTTATTCCCTCTTTTTATATCATGATACATGTACGTCTTGTACACCACAGGTAATATCAATCGTAAGTATAAGGGAAGGGGGTGTTTGGAGAATCCAGACACCGCCTTTTGTAGAACCCCCCCCACACACACACATCACACACACACACACATTTTTAATGAAAGCACTCCCCTTTAGAAAAGAACAAAATTGCTACAGAGGAGAACATCATTGGACTTTGTTTTTTGGTGTATTGCGTAAATTTGCACTTATGGGACATCCATATTTCAGACTTGCTTTGCAAATGCATGTCCACCATAGAACATTCTTCTTTTGACTTGGTAAGTGACATGATTGGGAACACTTGAAAATGTCTCAAGAACCAAATGAGTTGAAATATATACCAACTATACACTAGCTGAAGTGGATCTCCCAGCTGGAAGGATTTGTCTCTAATTTGTTACCCTTAAGGAGAATCAAGTATGAACATTAATTCTATCGGGGCACGATAAAAATAGGACCCATACAGAGCCACACAGCAGGCTTGCCTGCCACAAGTGATATTGACATGAGTTACTTTAGAATGAGTCAACGTTTGACTGCAAGATTTTCACAGGAGAATCCTTGCATAGTTTATTTGATTCTAGTGTAGTTTCAGCCCAAGTTGAGGACTACCCCCAATCATGTCATTTACCTTTAATACTTTTTTTTAACTTGTCACATTGATTTTCACAATAAAATAGTTTTCTTACAGACTTTACTATCCTTTTTATGCTTATGCAACACCCTCCCCCCCCCCCTCCCCGAAACCCCGAGTACGCCTATCATCTCAGTCATTACATGTAGGTACGTGTATAAAGCGCTAATATATCGCAGAGAAGGGATGTGAGAGTAAAACGATGACACGTTCAATCTATTTCCACTTAAGTGCTAGGCTCTCATTAATACCATCATGACTTTCAAGGCCAAACTTAAAGGGGCAGATAAAACAATTACCATGATCAGAAATTATAACATTGATGTTCAGAAAACAATGGTGGTACCCTTTAGAAATCATTAGTAATTTGCATCAAAGATGCACTCACTGGAGTGTGGTCATAATCTAGCAGAACTTAATATCTCATTTTCTTTTTGTTATGCAAGTAATCAGCTTTAAAGATTCAATGTTAAACCTTAAATTTCTAAAGTGGGGTATGATAAGTTGCATTTTTCTTTTCTTAGACATACTTGGTCTAAAGAATTCAATTTTAGCAGCAAAAAAATGACAGTTTTGCCTTTCCAAGTTCTAATAAATACTCACTTTAAAGACTTAAAGTTTTGCCAGATTAATTACACTCATAGAATTTGTGGAAAAGTTCTTTCTAAATCTTGATTTCTATTGCAAACCACAGCTTGATTTTTTTTTTGCCACATGAAAGAGCATGAGGAAAAAACACACAAAAAACACTCAAAACCTGAAAAGTGGCTAAAGTCAACTTACGCAGTTCTGCCAGACTACCGCTGGGTATACAGTACAGTATGTGTACAGTACATGTATATCAAGCCTGAAAGGAATATTGCCTTGAATTTGTTAAGTTGGATCAAGAGAAAGGGCAAGCTTATAAATGCCAGTATTGAATTAAAGGTAAATGACATGATTCGGGGTAGTCCTCAACTTGGGCTGAAACTACTCTAGAATCAAGTAAACTATGCAAGGATTATCCTGTGAAAATCTTGAAGTCAAACTTTGACTCATTCTAAAATAAACACTGTCAATATCACTCGTAGCACGGAAACCTGCTGTGTGGCTCTCTATGTGGCTTATTTTTATCGTCCCTGGATAAAATTAAGATACTCTTATGTTTATGCATGATTTTCCTTAAGTAAACAAATTACAGACAAATCCTCCCAGGAGGGAGATCCACTCCTGCTAGTGTATAGTTGGTATATATTTCAACTCATTTGGTTCTTGAGGCATTTTCAAGTGTTCCCAATCATAACCTTTAATGTACGACCATGACAGAAATTGAACCTACACTATACTGCACAACAAAGATGCATGCCAATGTGATTGGGTTAAAAATGAAGCCCTGAAAAAATTGCATTTCATTTTTTTGGTTTTAAAAGAGTAAAAATCTGTGAGTACCCAGTTTTGTAGCTCTTTAGTCAAGCCCAAGCAGAAATTTTACTTGCCAAAGTGAACAAGTTAGTGCTTGTTAATTGTATTAATTCCTTGAAAGACAGTATATATTCAACTTAATTTTAGGAAAATTGAAACTGAAATGAAAAACACAAGTCTATAACATTCTATTGATTTTAGAGTTGAACATTTTTACTTTGCCCAGATGGGTAAGCAAACTTAATTTCCATGAATTTTCACATGCCCAGAAGCAAAATTGACCTGTCCTGGGCAAGCAGACAAGTGCTAGTGTCAAGCCTTAGATACCACAATGAAGTAAACAATCTTCCATCCACCTACGCATACAGCACGCATCCAAAATATGTATCAACTCCCATCATCTTGTGACAGCACAACCTAGTTGGAGGTGTGATGTTGTTGTTACTAAAGCCTCACTGCCTGCAATACCTTAAAGGCAGGGGATCTCTTTTGCATTCCTAAAAATTAACATCGTGTAAATACAATGGCATTTAGAAGAAAACGCCATCTGGGAACCTTTAGCAAAATATAGGAGCTGGAAACTCAGTTTTTGTGGAATTATAGCGACCGTTAGACTCTGATTTGAATTTTTTCTCGCGAGGAAAAAATTCCTGCCATAGAACGTACACTAAATGGCTATGTTTTTCTTTCACATATTATAATTCTAGGTAATTACTGCCCCCATATTTCACAGACATGCCTTTCATCAATAGCCTAAGGGCATGGGTTATCTTTTCCTGGTCTGTGGGGATGTATGCAAATGAGATCCATTGCCTTTAAAGGTAAAATTTAACAATGTTTCAAGTTTACAAAATTTTGAGCTACATCATCCTTCATGCTATGTGTGTCTCTGATAAGGTCCAAAATGAAGCCCTGGAAAAAAAAACTGTGTACTTCAAAACAATCATTAAAGTGATATGCTAACATTGTGGAGCTTCAATTTAAAAAATTGTCAAATTTTGATATGTGACCTACATAGCAGTGTTGGAGGTCTCGAGACTGGTCTTGGTCTCGAGACCGGTCTCGAGACCAGCATGCTCTTTCTTGGTCTCGGTCTCGGTCTTGAACCCTCTGGTCTTGGTCTTGGTCTTGGTCTCGAACCTTCTGGTCTCAGATTTTTTGGCCGAGACCAGCCCGAGACCAGCAACTAATTTTATTTTACATAAAAATCTTTATCGTTGTACATGTACAAACTGCAATTTTGCAGCATGTATACAGTGTTTCTCAAAAATAATTGTGCAAGTCAAAAGCGCCCTCTTTGGTGATGAGAAAAACATTTTTGTGACGTCATGCTTACATCACCATCAAAGGCATAGTCTTACCTTTTAAATACCGTTTGTTTCGTTCAGTTTGGTTGTTTTCATCATGAGATATGTTCAGTTACCAAAAAAAAAAGGTAAAATAAAAAATGTGCCACTTTTACTACAATCACTGATAGCATCAGGCCCTTTTCCTGTGAAAGTGACACAATTGTGATTCTAATTTTGGTTGTTTACATGATATCTTAAGATCAAAACAAGCAAATTGAACAAAACAAACAGCTTTTGAAAGCTAAGACTTTGCCCTTCAGGTTAATGTAAGCATCAAATTACAAGAATATTTTCTAAGTGCCGAAGAGCTTGCACAATTTATTGAGACATGGTGCAGCATGTCTCAAAAATTGTTCCCGTGAAAAGCGCCCACTTTGACTGTTAGAGAGTACTACTGTAATACCTGTTTATGTCAATATAAATTTGCTTGTTTTAGTCTCGAGATACATGTATGCTGTAAACAACAAAAGGGTAGAATCACAATTGGGTCACGTTTACAAGGGACTGTAGTAAAAGTGGCACAATTGTGAATTTACCCTTTCTAATTTAAATTAACATATCTCAAGATTAAGATGAATGAAAAAAGTGAGAAAAAAGGAAGAAAGATAGAGAAATGTAAGAAAATCAAGAATGAATGAAGAAAAACCATTAATGAATGAAAGAAATAAGATTATTAACAACACTTTATTTTCTTTATCCGATCTGCATTTCAGTAGCTCAGGCAAATCTGCTCATGGGAAAAAGTATTCTTTTCAATTTAAAATTGTTTCTCAGTCGTTTGTGCAATTTGTAGCTATCATATTGACTCGTACAATCATAGGCCTATTTTCGTTAAACTTTGGGAGACATTTTACATGTAAGTGACAAATGAAACAAAACAAATATAATTTTTAATGTTCTTCATTAACTGTTAATTAGATTAAATCTTTGAAAATCCTATTACAGACTAATTGCAATGTGTAACCATTCCCAGTAGGCAGTTAATGCTGAGTAACAAGTAACGTTATCCTCAAAACATGCGCAAATTAATGTCAATTGAAACGCTGGTCTTGGTCTTGGTCTTGGTCTCGGAAAGTGCTGGTCTCGGTCTCGGACTGCTGGTCTTGGTCTCGGACCTCTTTTTCTTGGTCTTGATCTTGGTCTCGGACCTCTTTTTCTTGGTCTTGATCTTGGTCTCGGGGTGTCTGGTCTTGGTCTTGGTCTTGGTCTCGCATGGCCTGGTCTTGACTACAACACTGCTAACTTGTTTCTTTCTTTCTTTCTGCAGCATACTGAACTCTTCTGGGCTGTGACCCAGGAAGTTAAAAGCAACAGACTGTTGAGATCAACAGTCCTCTTAGAGGAACAGGGCGACTTTGAATCAGAGAAGTAAGCAAACCTGATATCAATATGGTCCTTCATGGGGTGCCAAGTCCTCTATGAGCTGTTATTTTTGCATACAAATATTTTCCAGAATGCCAAAATCAGAGACACATGAGCGAGTCATTGTTTATTGTGAGATTATAACACAAAGAAAATGGAAAAAACAATGACATAAAAAGACCATTCTAGTTATAGAAGATAAGATATGTGAGACAAAAGGCAGGAATATCCAGGGAAACCCTTTCTAGATGTAATTATTTTCTGTTACAATTTTTGGAATCAAATTTGTGAATATTAATTTTGTGGAAAAATATGTTTTACTTGATTATAATTACACAGCAAGTTCAGTAATATTCCACAATCTGTTTTTATACGCCCGGCTACGGGACGTACATGTATTATGGTATCACGCTCGGTGTCCGTCTGTCCGTCCGTTAACTTTTCCTTGTAAATGCCATAACTTCAGTTTAGCTTAACCTAGCCTCC
>JZLH01S0614958.1:0-10937 GCA_001188425.1 Eucidaris tribuloides
TTTTGGCAAGTAAAATCAATTTACATAAATTTCCGCTTGCCCAGAAGCAAAATTCACTTGACCCAGGCAAGTGGGCAAGTGCGAGTGACGAGCCCTTGTTATATCTCTTTACTTGAACTTGTCCTGTTATCTTTTTTGCTTCTATTATTTGGTTTGATTCTAGTTGATGTTTGTTTCTCATGTATAGTTAGTGGATTGCGTTAACACATAACCGAGTAAATACCTTAAAGATTGTGTCATTGATTTGCACGTCAAAAAACATCTACGTGAATGAAATCAGCTGAAATCATATCCAATGTGAAGATTAATATAAATAAACACCTCTCACAGAGACTTGGGGTAAAATATTGAGTTTTGGTGAAAATCTGGACGGTTAAACTTCATCCTTTTTCAAATTGCTCGGAAGCAAATTTCAAAAAATACGCGATGTCAAACGTACACGTGCCGTTCCAAAATGGTCCGATCAGCCGTTAGCCAAAGGTCGCGCAGGGGATAGCCGTTAACCATCAGAGGGCTGCGCTGGTCCTTGGTACGTGCACAGTAACCGCGATTCGCATTTTGAGCAAAATTGAAACTCACAGAAAGAAGCAACATTCTGGTAACATGTCGTTATTAGTTTTTCTCATAAAACAACATATTTCATGACGTATGGATCTCAGACTTTCAACACACCATTTGTAAGTACTAAACTACCGTTTGGTATTGATAATGAAGGGAAGTAATGGACTTGCACATCCTGACACAATCTTAACACTACCTGCAATATTTTCACGACATTTGTGACGTTTCTAGTTTGGTCTCGTTTTGAAGAGCAAAAATAGCAGCATCTATTGTTTAAAACATGTGACCATAACTCCTAAAATGTGTTCCATAATGAATATAGAAACCTGCAGTATGATAAATTATCCATCAGAAGTCACCAAGAAAGAAGTAGCCAAGACCTTGTTTATCATTTCACTGACTAGTTTCAGAGTTCTAAAGACCTTTTTTTTTCGATTGCCTGGCTAGTTTCATAGTTGCAAGATACTAATAGTTTGCTTTACTGATCGGGTCCTCAACCATATGTTGCACCACCCAGCAATCCAGGTTACAGCATTGTGTAGCGCCTCTTATGTCCATCAGAAGTACAGTTTTATAGTAATGATGCTGGTGTTGCTCTAGAGCTCAACATTACGGTCATAAACTGACAAAAATTTTAATACATGTAAAAAACAATGTTGACAGTTCTTAGCTTTTAAGGCCTTTGGTGTTGCATATGACCATTTAACAAGACATGTTTTTCAATATTGAAAAGTAAACTACAAAGATAACTATCACATGATTTAGTAACCCAGGGTACAGCAGTGAAATCAAAACTACTTCTACAAAAAAACGTCGTTTTTTATTTGGTACCCCAGGGAACCATTTAGGCCATCAGATTAGATTTGCTTTACGCAAGAAAAAACAAATTGAGCGACCTCCAGTAGCACTCTTAGCCCTCGCCGTGGATTGACAACTATGCTGTGGGAGCGTCAATATCACTGTCGACAGGGTGTGGGGGTAACGCCCATCTGACTTGGGCGTGCGCGACGGCAAGGGTCCGCTGAGTGCTGCGCCTCTTTCGGCTGGTGCTACCTCATCCACTTCTCCTAGATCTGTCCAGTAGAGTGTTCCTGGGAAATTGATGCCAAGATGAACATATTAAAGTGATACGCTAATTCATTGCGTGGAGCTTCAATTTAAAAAATGTCAAATTTTGATATCTGAAACTACATAGTAGTGTCATATGGACAAATAACGCACCGTAGAATAAAAAAGTTTGGATAAGCTAACACTGCAATGGCAAGTTATGACATGAATAAACAATTAAAACTCGGCGAGTTTAAATATCTAGGTGTACAACACAGTAAATTATGGGAGAAAATGGGCTGTGGAATCCGATCAACTTACGATTTTCACTTTTTTGAAAGCACTAAATAATCATTGAAATACACATTTTTTAGGCGCTCAATTTTAGACCTATCAAAGACAATGGTAGCAATGGGGAATCATGGTAGCCCAGATTTTTTTAACTGTGGTAAATGTTAGCCAATACCTTTAATTATTTTGTAATATCTAGATTTTATTGCTAGAAATAGCATACAATTGTAAAAGCAGAACTAATCTTGATATGAGACCTGTCACCTTCGATACCCTGATAAAGTCGCACATCTTATGAAACATAAACAAATACTTTGGGTGAAAAAATAACTAAAGATTTGCAACGTGTTAATGTTTTTAAACTTAAGATTTTTTAGGACACTTTACTTTCATACTTTCATACCTTCATACTTACTTTACATGTATATCATTGCGCACCAAGAAAAGTTCATTAAATAACCGTAAATTACTTGAAAACCATTGGCTTATTTCACATGTAATAAAAGTATTGTGAACATACGTATATAGGTCCTTCTATCAGTAATTTAAGCAGAAATATGGAATGAGGTTCCCTTTTTTCAATTTAGCGGCAATTTACTGTTAATGCCATTTTGCTGAGAGCATCTGCTAATGACTTTCTGCCAGGCCCACAATGATACGATATAATAATTAAGATATTTGGCGCTGTCATTTCCTTCATGGGTTGTGCGACTTCATCAGGGTATCATGGTGACATGTCATATAAAGTAGTACAGAAACTCTTGAATGAAGTACATTGTTTTTATACCGTAAAGCTTGTCTTTATCTAACAGAGATAATGATTTGATTTCAATACAACAAGCATTCTTAATAAGTTATTGTTGTTTGTTTGTTTAACTTTTTATTGCTTCTGTGAAACATAGAAACTTGAATCTATTTTTGCATTTTAACTTTTCATTTGTGATCGCTCCGATTGTGATTCTTTGTAATAGACCAAATGTGTCAGTTGGGTTGACCAACTTATATTTGTAAAATTTGTTTCATCTGAGAGAAGGATCTTCTTTCTACCTAATGTCAAAATTTTGTGACTTAAAACGAATTCAAAACCGAGATATTGGCAGTTTTTCTTGCCCACATTTTTTTTTTGGATACGCACTTCTTCACGGCGCACAGCACCTACTAACTTTCTCCTATTTCAATCACTTTTTGAATGGGTTAGAATGGCCCATTTAAACAAGTTATATATCACTTGAAAGCTACATGTAAGAGCTTACTCCTTTACACTATGTAGAAAAATGAAATTCTATTTTTTTGTGGGTTCTGAGCTGGGTGGTCACATTTGTTAATTAGACTATTGTTGTTGTTGACCGTCCATAACCTACCCTGATAGCCAGTCTACAGCCAGGTCCTGTGGTCGATTTAACCCGTTGATTCTCAGGTTATCAGGGTTAGCAGTCTCATCACTCGCTGGTATCCTGGCTCTCATCAAAGCTTGGATGTCAGAATCAATCCAGTACACCACAGCTAAAAAAACAAACAAAATAGGTGTTAAACCCTATAGTTAACCGGGGGGGGGGGGGGGAGGTCGAATTTGACCCCCCCATGACAAATTTCGTGACCATGCCGCCGCGCAAAATTTTTTGATCGCGTCGCTTGCTGACTTTTTACTTTCAAGTCTTACACATCTTTTGAGACAATTTTCGCGAAAATCGGACATACCGTTACGACGCTGCGCGACTTTTCATACATGCATGTCAACCCAAATATTGGTCAAAAACGTGATTTCTTGTACAAAATCAATGGAAATTGAGTTTTCAGCCAAAAATCATAAATGTATGATTATTTTAGCTTTTACTAGTTGAAATGAATTAATTTTATGCTGTTTATGATTGCAAAAGTGCCCCCAACTAATTTCATCAAAAAAACAATAGAAAACAAAAGGTCGAAAAAACAAGGAAATACATAAGAAATTCACAAAAAACATAAAATAATTATAAGAACATTAATTCTGATTCGGCATATTTTTTATCGATAAATTGGTGGAGAAAGTCAGCGATTAATATTTTCACCAAAAATTAGATTTCTAGCTATTATTAAGTGAGTTACAGCGCAAAACCATAATTTGTGCACTTATTTTGCATAACTAAGTCTACTTAAAGTCTGCAGTTTTTCTCGGCTCTATGTCGCATCGAAATTTCGCAACGATCGCGCCGAGATCTGAAGGGGGGGGGGGGTCAGATTTGACCCCCCCCCCATAAAAACCTGGTCTGAACATAGCCCATGTTAAAATAGGGTTAAAGATAAGACTGAGTACTTGCAGAACAACAACATTTTAATATCAGCTGCTTTCAAACCTTCAATGAACAGATGGTATTCTAAAAATGTAAATATAGTACAGGAGAGAGTAGTTGAAAACAACAGAACACTTCCGTTTTTTTACAAATCCTTACATAAAACCCCTGGAGTACTAACACAGAAATCAACAATATGTGGGACAATATTAATTGTGACAGTGTGACTGAGGGGTACTTGGATGGAAATTTCACCTTTTCAAACTACCAATATCCTACAACTATTTATTGCATATGAAGTGATCAAGTCCCACATCATCATGTAAATGTAAAATACTTTCACCTGGAAACCAATAAAATGTGAAATTCTGATGAGAGATTATCCATCATCAACCAATACTGTGGATTCTCTTCAAACTAAGGTACAGAATATTGTAGAATTACATTATAAAGACACATGCCCCAAGCTTTTCCGTATGCATTCGTCAGAGCATATAATACTAATTAGTAGCTCTTACATAGAGCATTTCAAGTCAATGCAATGCACACTATATTGGACGGCAGACTCAATCCAGTACATTACGACTAAAAGACATAAAAATATGTGTTCAATTCGGGTACACGAATTTCAAAATTGTGGTGAAAAGAAACATGTTTTCATCAAATGCAAAACATTTTCGGACTGAAATTTGGCACAGATGTATAGGCAGTCACTCTCTACATATCAGTATCATTAAATTTATCATGGTTCATGACATGGGGGAGCAGTTTGTCAAAACATGATAAAAAAATGGTAAAATTATAGGAAATGAATGTAACTGAACATACCCTGATCAAAGTTGTAGTCCAGAGCTTGGATGGACCCCTGGGTGGTGGCCAACACCTCATAGACCCGGGACCGGTCAAAGAAGTAGCGGATCTCATCATCCTGCCCGAAGAAGTAATACCCACTCTCACCTATCAATGAAAACAAGAGAGACAATTACATGTACACGTCTATAATCAAATGATAGAAATGTTGACAACAAAATATCTGCATAAAGGATCTGTACAAAGTTGTCTTTTCTATTTTGAAATCATCAATATTAGAATCAACAACTCCACTTTGGAAAAAGTTGATCAATTTTTGAGTCAAAAGTATGATGGAACTTCCGTGTTCATTGACCAAGCCACAGCATTGTTATTGTACAACACATAAATTCAGCCCCATTTTGAGTACTATAGCACCATATGGATGAAACCAAATTATTGTCACCCATGTTACAATACTTTCATTACGAGACATCTACGACCCAAGTTTGGTCACAATTCTGCACATGGGGGCACAGTTATGCACCATAATAGAAACTTGCCGAAACACTTAACATTGGGCTCAAAAAGGTTGTTAACCCCTGCCGGTGACCTTTGACCTTGTGGTGACCTTCATATACTTCTAAATTTGAAAGTCCGTATGATAAATCTTCCATCCATGTTTGAATGAAATTGGAGAATTTAGTCCAGAGCTATTCAAGTTTTTGTAAGCGTAACGGATGGACGGACAGATGCCAAAAAGTGATCCCTTAGTCTCCCTCCACCTCAGTGGGCTCAACAAAAATTAACTTTATTTTGCAATCCAGCACAGATTTTCAGTGGTATGACAGGTTCTCCAAGACAACTTCAAAAATTACCTGCAGCTTTACAGTCAAGTCCCCGGTTGCCTTCGTCCACATAACCCTCGGCACAGGAGCAGCTGTAGTTCCCCTTGCTGTTAAAACACACCTGCATGCATGGGTTGGTCTCACACTCGTTGATATCTGGGAAAAATGAAAGAAAATTCTAGTTAATCCAAATCAGACTGGCCTCTTTTGCCTATGCTACACTGGGGCGGGGACCCAGAGATGCCAACCCCAAAGGATGGTTGTCAGGAACATTGACCACATTTGTCAGGAACAAACGTGGGTCTCTCAGGAACACATGCCCGCGCAGCAACATTTTAACAAACATACACAGACCTCCCAACATTTGATGTTGCAAATGTTCATCACACGCATTTCCACGAGACTAGCAAACATAGTAACACTAGTCAGTTTACTGTTGTGCAAATTTCAGCAATAAAGTCAGATGCTCTGATCTATTGTTGGCTCTTCGAGTTTGAGTCGATGTTGAGATTTTTCATTACCCAACATCAATCACTGTATGTGGGACTAAGACTTTTTGGGCTTAACAACAGCATAATACATCATCGCCCGATACCACAAAATGAACAATAAGTTGCAACGATGTTTTTCGTGTAAATAATAATAACAACAATAATATTCCACTCTTGTATAGCGCATAACACGTAGCTTATCGCACATCCCTATGCCCATTTATACACATGGGTGGAGAGCAGCAAAGCAGATTAAAAATGTCTTGCTGAAGGACATTAATGCCGGGCGGGCGTTGGACTCGCCCCCGAGACCTCTAGATTATCAGGCATGTACCTTACCAATCTTGCCACAGCACCTCTGCTGTGGGAAAAAGTCAGGTTGGGCTGGAAAAATTGATCTGGGATTTAAAAGGACATACATTCGTCAATCATCTGTTCAAACAGGAGGATCAGAAGCCACTCAGATTTTTTTTTTCTTGAAATTAATTCAACCATGTTTTTGTGGAAACATGGGTACTTCTTACTTTGGATGATGAAAAAACGAGTGTCCGACATTTGCTCCGGCGACAATTGCTGTGACAAATATTTCATGCAATAACCCTGACCTCAACCCTAACCCTAACCCTAACCCAAACACTAACCCTAACCCTATTCTGAACTGGAAACCCAACCCAATCCCTATCTCTTTGTTTTCTGGTATATTGTCACCGGAGAACTGTCGCCAGAGCAAATGTCAAATATACTAAATGAGTTGGCAGCCTTGTTTTTAGGTGGTAACAAGTGTACAAGCTGTACTCCACTTACCATCACATCCCATCCTGTCATCAGCCAGTTGGAGACCATCCCCACAGGAGCAATAGTAGCCGTCACCAGCCAGGGGGTTGCACTGGACCTCACAGCCTCCGTTGTCCACCGAACAACTACCAGTGGGATCTAGAAAGATGAGTGAGAATGATTAAAAACATAAATATTTTCATTACAATCCCACACTTATTTCCCCCCCACCCTCTATTTATCTCTCTCACATATTTGCAAATAATGATCAAATACAGGTTAAAACAAACATATTTCAAAGTAACATTTTCTTCAGCATAGTTTGATGTAATATGTTATTATTGTGAAAACTCCCCATTATCATCAATTATCATTTTTTATCCAATACTTCCTTTCCTTGTGAACAATTAACATTGGTAAATGCACAGAAAATCATAGGGTGGGGGTTGGTGTGGTACAACTCAAAAACATATCTGGGGTGTTTATCGGAAACTGATTTTGCCGTTATTGGCCTAATTGATTTTCAAACTATGAAGTTGTTTCTTGGTGTTGGTTCTTATAATTTCCATATAATGAGCAGTATTGTATACATATCGTTTCCTATATGTGGTGTAATCACTTTTGTTGTGTGAACACATCAAATTTCCTTTGTTGTTTTTAAACATTTGGACAACAAATACATAAAATTGAATTGAATTGAATCTATTTAATAAACTTACGACATCCATTCTCGTCGGAAAGATCTCCGCAATCATCCTCTAGGTCACACACCCAGACTTCTGGGATACATTCCCCATTACGACACTTGAATTCATCCTCGGTACACTGTCGGACCTCTGCACCTAAGGATACAAAGAATACATACAAAACATAGTAAACCTATATCAATCTGAGTATAAACATTTTGTCCCAAGCACTCAGGAAAAATTGAAAACCTATTTTTTTCCCCTCTATTATTTTGATTTTGTGTTCTCTGAGTTTGATGTAAATTCTCTAGCTGTTTTTGTGTTCAGTGTAACTGTACAAATACTCATTAATATGAGCATTTTAATTGTTATCGTTAGTATTACCAGATAATTATTACATGAGTATATTACTATCATTTATTAGTTTATTTTCAGAAACAACATTACTGATCCTTTTCAAATATTTCAATGCTTGGTGATGACGATAAAAAAAAAAAATATATCATCATGCTATCTGAAAATGAATGATAGTGATAGTAACTGTTCTTTTAAGAAAACAGGCTATAATTTTTTAACAGAATTGAAGACTGTAAACACATTGGATAACATTGTCAAAGGCCCAATAAAAAAATTGGTCAAACTGTGATATCTGTGCTACATAAAAGTATATAAAGTGCAAACAAACTTCTCCCCGGGACAGTTTCACAACCCTCCATCCTTGCTTTCACACACGCCCTCCTGACAGATCCGTCTATCAAACTTAAAGCTTAAAAATACCTACATTATTCTCTAACTAGACCACTCTCTCTGACGTGTCTTAATGTAAAACTCTCCAGTTAAAACTCTCACTGGAGTATTTTGGAGAAGAATCAACCAAGTACCAAGTAAGTAAGTAATAATCACGCTACAAAACAAAAGTTTAGACAATTATACCGTCCCTAGCAAAATGTGTACAGATAGAATAGCACATAATTTTATGTCCTGGGGACAAAAATTCCATAACACGGCAGTCTATGGGAGTACACCAGAATGGTGCCTGATAGATTTTCACTTTTTAAGGGGACCTCATTATTTTTCAACTGCACTGTTTTTCAGGGCTTCATTTCTAAACCATGAGAGACACTAGTAGCATGGACGATCATGTAGCTCAGATTGTTTAAAATGGAAATATTATTAAATAATGCCTTTTATAATGATAAAAAACAGCAAAAACAATGCTTTACTTACAGAAGTCGTGATTATTCTCATCACTGGCATCACCACATGTGTCGATGCCGTCACACAAGGCTGATCGTGGAATGCAGAAGCCGTTGTCACATCGCCATCTATCTTCAGTGTCGCACGGAATAGAAGCTAGGATGACAATGAAATGAATAAATTAATAATATGTCATTTGGTTATTTCAACAAACATCAATATTGAAAAAGTAAAAGTTGTGACAGGTGACTCTTACTCACCACCAGCTATGTTGACATTTAATGTGTTAATTCATTTTATCACAAATTTTGTGTTAAAAAAAAAAAGCAAAATATGAATATTTTCTATACCAGGGTTACTAGCATTTCAAGAAAACAAAATTCCCTGATTTTTCCCTGATGAAGTCTCAAAATTCCATGATAATTTCAACTCATTTCCAGTTTCACAAGTTTTCTATGTTGTGGACTATTTGCAGTATAAAACACTGACTGACTACTTTCGATTCTTGGTCCAATCAAAATTCCCTGACTTTTCCCTGATTTGAGGCATTTTTATCAAATTCCCTGACTTCTCCCTAACTGGAAAAATGTAAAATAATTTTCCCTGATGGACTGGGAACCCTGTATACATTCGTGGATATCTGTGTACTTGAGGGAGGATGAGCATGAATTTAAGCACACTGAATTAAACGGGAACAATTTTTCACAACCACAAAGCAAAGAACTGGTTCCACAGCAAAAAAGGGGATGTTTTTAGCAAAAAAGGTAGCCACTTTGGTTTGGTTAAAGGGGGAGGGGCATACCTCTGCGTACTCCTATATGTATACAGCTTGAGTAAAAAGTCAGACATTACCACAGAATAACGAAGAGAGGACTTACTGCACAGGGCCAGGTTTTCATCACTCCCATCGGGGCAGTCCTGGGTACCGTCACATCGCCAACTTAGAGGGAGACAGACGGTGTCGTCACAGGTGAACTGAGAGGGGAAACAATACAGGCCTCCTGGTAGACGGGTTGCTGTTGATGGTAGAGATAAAGGAGAAGTCTGGAGTAATTTATTTCAGATTGTCAATTACACCCGTAGAGAATTAACACTTTGGCTGCTGGGCTAAAAATACAGGTGGGTTAACCAGAGACTGGACTATTTTGTAATTATGTGTTAAACCTTTCAGCTAGCACATCAATGATGTGGTGCTCATCTGGCATCCAGCAAAGAAATTCACAAAATGTTTAATATTTGTGTTTTTTGAATAAATTTTGCATACATTAGCATTATTTTCAGCCAATATTTCAAAATTCCATTTAAAAGTTCAGTGACCTCATGTAGCTCTACCAGACGAAACAAAACAAATCAAAATTGGTTGATAATTGAAGGAAAAGAAGCATTTTTGTGATTTTTGAATAAATTTGCAATAGTTAGCATGCTAAATAATTGTTCAAAAACTTTCAAAATTCTGTGCAACAGTTTGGTGCACCTCAAATAGCTCTATCAGATAACAAAAAAAAAAAAGATCAAAATCGGTTGACAAATGGTAGAGCAGCATTTTTTTGTGATTTTTTTTCTTTTATAAATTTCACTTAAATTAGCATAAATAATTTCTTATACAAAATTTCAAAATTCCATGTAGAAGTCAGGTGTAATTTATTTCAATTAGTCAATTACTGCTATGATTACTTCCAGAGTATTTAATCATAATTTTCACTAACATTACTTGTTTCCTATAATAATCCTACTTACAATAATTATATTGGATTTCTATGATTTAACTGAAATTGAGCTTCGTTGCATCAATTAGATTTTGGAGATTACACTATAACCCTAATAAACTTTGCAACACCCAGGCTTTTGGTTCTGAATTTACACAACTTTTTGTACATGCACATTGGCCTCCGATAATTGAGTTGCACTTACGACAGTTAATGTCATAGGAGGCATCCTGGCAGTCACTAATCCCATCACATACATTTTTTACCTGAACATGGG
>JZLH01S0614967.1:2493-13216 GCA_001188425.1 Eucidaris tribuloides
ATAATAATAAAAATCATAATAATGATAATAATAATAATAATAATAATAATAATAATAATAATAATAATAACCATGATTCGAAGAACAACAACAACAGGAATAGTGATAGTACTAGAAGTATTAGTAGTAGTCGTTGTAGTAATAGAAGTATAGGGTAGTAGTAGTAGTAGTAGTAGTAGTAGTAGTAGTAGTAGTAGTAGTAGTAGTAGTAGTAGTAGAGTTGTAGTAGTAGTAGTAGTAGTAGTAGTAGTAGTAGTAGTAGTAGTAGTAGTAGTAGTAGAGTTGTTGACTGTTGTTGTTGTTGTTGTTGTAGAAGAACGGAAAAAGAGGAAATGAAGAAGGAGAAGGAGAAAAAGAAGAAGGAGAAGAAGAAGCAGAAAACAAGAAGAAGAAGAAAAGGAAGAAGAGGAGGGGGAGGAAGAGAACGAGTAGGCGGCTTCAGCACTATGGATGTTGAAGCAAAATGTAGCAAAAGTACGTTTATTATGAAGATGAAGATAATAAGCAATAGATAATGACTTGATGATTGACCGGAGTAAGCTGATTTGACATAACCTGAACCATGGGCGTGTATAATATTATTAAAATTATTATTCTTGTATAACAATTAAACCAAAAAGTCCACTAAGGCTAGTGATTAGACTTCACAGTATTTTACATAGAATTAAAATTTGTTGCTTGTGGAAGTGTTTATAATATTTTCCGGTAATCACTTTATAATCAGTAGCAATAGAACTGCATTATATCATACCTGTTACATACAAAAACATTAAACATTAAGATTTTGCGCATCAATTCTTCATTGGTGATGGAAATGACGTAAATATTTGAATTACAGCAAAACTTGATAAACCTTGTCAGTGTCCTACCATCAATTGGTAAGGACTCCATGTATATTTCAAATGATACTTACCAAGTTGGTATACCACTGCAACTGAAGCCTGCAGTATCAGCAGAATCCTCAAAATCATCATCGTGCTATTTATTAATATGAAAAATCAAAATAACAGATATTTTTAAAAGACGATTTTCTTTTTAGTATGAGCTATAGTTTATAACTGCCGTGGTTAATCTACTGACCCAACGGTGTATAAACAGTTGTTTATGATGTATGCTGTATTATACATGTTTTCACAACACTCATGATGTAACCACGGCAGTTATATACATATTGTATGGCATATTTTAATCAAAATGATTCTTGTAGATATCACATTTTATCTTCAAGTAAAAAAAAAAAACAAAATCACGTGTTTTAGAATTCTAACATGCATTATGCCACTGTATTATGGTAGTACGGGTAAAAAAATACAGTGGGGGGGGGGGAGGAGTTGTTTTAAACAGTATTTCATACCTGAACATTTCAGTTAAGCGGAACTTATTGGAGTTTGAAATGGAAGATAGGGTCATGCATATCATCAGTTTTGTTGTCATACAACCGTGTTGTGATTTTTTTTTTACGAAGGAACAATTCTGATGAGGTATAATTCAGATAACCTTAACACCTTATTAACCCTTTGGATGCTATATATAATTAATAAAAAAAAACTAAAGACATTCAGAATCTGTTATTGGTGTGATATGACCTTTTGGCATAAAGTTGAAATAAAAGAAAAATCGC
This sequence comes from Eucidaris tribuloides, assembly GCA_001188425.1. Lineage (NCBI taxonomy): Eukaryota > Metazoa > Echinodermata > Echinoidea > Cidaroida > Cidaridae > Eucidaris > Eucidaris tribuloides. The sequence goes on from JZLH01S0614967.1 coordinate 4,115, forward strand.
CAAAACTAAACTTGCGTTTTAACTGCGTATTCGAATCGGGAGGGAATAAACTAATTTACATCGTAATAATCCTACCTCGTCTTTCCTTGGTGAATTTGATACGCTCTTGAATTGCATCGGGGTTGCTATTCTGAAGCATAAAGTGAACCTCAAAGGTAATCCTTTTATGTTGTAATTCTTTTCTTGTTAATTGAATTCCTTTCATTAAAATCTTCATTTTTCTCTCTTTTCTATTCAATAAAGACATAGGTACAATTTTGAACATAATACGTTCAAAATGTTCATAATATTGACCAAGCAAATTTTATCCGCATTTTTTCCTTCTCGGTCTTTAGTCAAGATTTGATCGTTTCCTATCTCAACTTCACGAATACATTGAAAGAGAATGTCGATAGGAAAAAAAGGGCAAAACAACAACAACAACAACAAACACTAAGCGCTCTAAGCATACTGTGTCGGATTATTATTACAGAAAACTGTTCAAGGTGCACTCATTCTCTAATAGCATTGGTATGTGAAATAAGGATATCAGATAATTAAAGCTCAATATTAACGCTTTAACCGAAAATACAACTTTTTCATCAATCTTTCACAAAGTATTCTACTGTCAACTGGCTGGACACCAGAAAACAACATCAAACCTACTGAAAATTATTTACAGTGGCAAATTGTGATTTAAAAATAATTTGAGAGCAGGTAGTAGTATTTACAGTTTTCATGGCAAAACGGTCAGGAGCCCCCGACCGTTTCATTTTTCATCCATTTCTAAAAAAAAAAAATGGAAGGGTTTCCCGACGTGTGATTTTCAGGGCATTAATATTGTAAAAGATTTAGGTCTATCCAAAAAACACAACAGGAAAATATTTGATTTTCATTTCTACTTAAATTACACTTGGGACTTAATCTATCGAAGCCTGTCAGTCTTGATGCTTTATACTTTATTCCGTGTGCTGTTTTGAAATAAAGACTTAGTCTTTTCCTGTGTGATTCGTTTTGGTGAGGACTCCCGCCCTTAACAGAGGCAGACATGCCTTTACAATCAAACAACCGTTGATTTTTGTGTTTTGAGATAAAACCCGTGATAGGCCCCAATCTTACAGAGAATGTAACTTTAGTCTTCAGTTTCCAGCATTAAGTTAAAATCTATCTTGCGTGTAAACACGTCCGGAAATCCGGAAACACGTCAATATCGTTTAAATTACCTGTACACTGTATTTTCTTTCTTTTTTTTTGGGGGGGGGGGGGGGCTCACCAAGAATTTTTGACACGTAAAGAATGTTCACATTTCATTTAACAGTTTGTTTATTTTGATGCGTCCTCTCATGGCTTGTAAACTTACAAAAAATCAATCAGAGAATGACTCTTTTATCTGATTTTTTTTTATTTACCCTCGTTATCACGGTATAGTGCCACATAATACACAAAGTTTAAAGGTTGTTCTTTATGTATATGCATACACACTCAATCACATGAAGGGAATAAGCTATAACTATTCATAATGTATTGATTAACGTAAAATATAACCTCTCACGAACCATAAAGCAAAACAGTCAATTTTCGTAAAAATAAGGAACGTTTTAAATTCAACTTAGATTAGACGATGGGTATAATTTACTGCGTTTGAGTTTTACACGACCGTTAGGGCCTACATTAAAGGTAACGTTCACCCTGACATCAGGTCGCTTTTAATAAAAGCAGAACAATGAGAGAAACATATTAATGAAAGTTTGGCGAAACTCCACCAAAGAATAACGGAGTTATAATCTTCCAAAGTTTTAATTTCGTGATGTCACATACGAGCAGCTCCTGATATCTTCGATGAAATAATCAATAAATTCGGGCACTGTCTATTGGTATATGATTAATGAATGAGTGTTTTCCATACGAAGGCATGTTAATATGATTTCTAATTATATATTGAATGCACAGGTAACATCATTTTCAATTTTCTGAGAAAATGACACTTTATGGAATTTATATTACATGACAGATGGGGAGCTGCTCGCATGTGACGTCACAAATTTCAAACTTTAAAACGTCATAACTATGTTATTCTTTAGTGGATCCTCTTTCATTGATATTTTTCTCTCATTGTTCTACTTTCATTAAAACCCACTTGATGTTAGGGTGAACCTTGCCTTTAATGGTTATTACCGTTTTGCCACATTGTAACAATGGTACAAAGCAGGTCAATGTCGAGAGATGTAATGAATAATGTATGGCCAGCATACGAGTACAAGTTTGACCACTAAAGTGTGTATCGAAAAAAATGGTACAAGTGAAAAATGTTTTTTTTTTATTATATGAACATCAGATACAACCTAGTTATGTTTGGTATTTTCATTAAGCTGAAATACAATTTATTTAATTTCACTTGGATCTGTCAATCCTGAGATATGAAGAGTTTTCTGCATTGCAGCACTGCATGCATGGTCGTATGAGAAGGGGGGCACTGTGCCCCCCCCCCCCCCCAATTTTTCAAAACTAAAAATTCGGGCAAAAGTGATGCACAAATTCGGGCAAAAACGGCTCAAAAATCAATGAAAATTTTGGGCAAGTTTGTGAAAAAAGAACTTACTTTTAATTTTCAAATTAAAAAACTAAAAGAGCTGCCCGACTTTCCAAATTATGTCAAAATTTTCGGCTCGCTCCGCGCGCAAAATTGCATTCTAAAAGTTTGGAAAAACAATATGTATGTTTAGTGGTATTTTATGTAAAATGTAATAGTTTTGTAGTGCCTCTGATATATTTAAAACATAATTGGGCATTAATTTTTATCAATTTTTCAAGTTATCAAAATTATGGGGGTGGGCAAGACGATATGTTGCCCCCTCCCCATTGGATGGGTGACTGTCCCCTGCCCACTAATTCTGATGCTTCTTATTAGCGAAAATTACGAATTGCAAGTCAATGAAATACAGATTCATTTTCCCCTAAAGGGGCAAAAACTGTATCTGTTTGAGAGTGAAAATGCAAATGCAAGACCCATCCCATGATGTTTATGCTTATGTCGATTCGGTCCTTTTCCAATTTCGTAAGCAATATCATCTATAATACTTTATTGCGACGTAAAGTTGCACCTTGTGCACACCTTTGTTTCTTAGTGTGTAAAAGGGGCAAAAACTGTATCTACTTGAAAATGAAAATACAAAATTTTCTCATCCTGGGAGGGGGAAACCTCCTCCCAGACCCTCCCCAATTAAGTTTATGATTAGTACTATTAAATATCAATATCACTTCTTATTTTTGGGAATATGATTGACCTTTTTATGCACATTTTTAAAGGCGAAACAGGGGTACACTCGTAGCCACTTTATGAACACATTCTGCATGTAGCCATGCAAGGGACCCCCCCCCCCCGGCAGTATAAATCTAAAAATTAATATTCTGGCAAAAATGTTGTGCCCTCAAAAATGAAGAGGTCCCATACGCCTGCATGTACACGTATGCTACATTACGGAGAGTTTGTACATATACGTTCTTTCGACACACAAAAGAATACAAAGCGTGTAATGGTTCAGTCATTCAGTGATCATCACAAACTAATTGCAAGCATTTAAAGTTATACTGTTCTATTTTCTCCATTCAAAAGAGGAGAAATTATATTGAATGACATGAAATTGTAAAATATGCGGTTCGACATGAAAACAGTGTGATATTCATTCAACGGTACATGCCCCACAGAAGAGGCCTTAGTTAAGACTGATAGAGTTGTTTATGAAGTTAACATGAAGAAAGAAAAAGAATAACATATTTTTTTATTAAGAATAAATAATTCTGTGCGTTTTTTGATTAATTTTAATAATCTACGTTGTTAATTTGTTTCGATTCTTATTGTTACTATAACACATTCTGTTTCAAAGTGTCAATGCTGATTTTGACTATTAATACAAAAAGTATAAGAACACAATTTGTCCGACTGCACGAAAATAATCATAACTCTTGATTATAGAAAAATAAACTAGATGAAATAAAGTGTATGAGAAAGAATAATTATTCTGCCATAATGTGATACCAAATACACATACCCTTTGAAAAACTTTGGTACCTTAAATATTTTTTTCCGATTGCACCATTTCTTATACACACTGTATAGGACTCCTGCATGCGAGATTTTTCTCGGTATAGGCCCAAGTATTAGCGGATCAACTTAGTATTACGAATCAGATATATCGAGCATCTGCTATATCCCCAAATTGCTGTAATACGAAAAAAATATACCAACAAAACATAGTGCCTATATCCGTTCATATAAATTGCAAAATAAATATATGCAATGAGAAATGAATAGTATCCTAATAAGTGGACTTTATGTAGGTACATGTAATATTATTTATATATCAGGCCTAAGTCTTACCTGGGCTTATGTATGCAAAATCACCGCTAATGAACCAACTTAATTGCTTTTGGCTATATCGCAGTCTTCTTTGTTACCGGTTTGGCGGTGTAAGTTTTATAGATCGAGCGTCATGTTGTAAAGTGCCATGTGATTGGTCATGGTGATCATCCAATAATATGGCGACGAATACCCATAACCCCGACCTCAACCCCTCGACCCTAATCCTATAATCTATCCAGCCCCTAACCTGAACTGAGTTTGAATCAGTCGTATATTGTTCAACGTACGACAGGGAATGCACGAGTTGATTGTAGCTCTTCAGGGGAAGTTACTGATTAAAAGTTCCAACAACTTTGTTTTATTGTTAATGCACTTAAACTCACAAGTGGTAGTTTGCTTGTATATATTTGTTTCTTCTCTATTTCGGCCGTTTCCACAAATTATGGGTAACCCAGCGGATACTTAGCTCTCCACTGCAATCTATTCTGTGATATCTCCTGTGTCACACCAATCATCCTTATAATACATGTACATGTATCTCCTTACTTCCCCACTCTATCTTGGACATGTCCAAACCACCGCAGTCTTTACTTTCTCGCCTTATCTCAAAGCCTTCTCACATTTGCTGTCCCTCTCACAAATTCATTCCTAATCTATTCCCTTCTTGTCACTTTCAAAGAAAATCGCAGCATCTTCAACTCTGCCTCATCGAACTTTTCTTCCGGCAATTTTGTCATAATAAGCACTGTCTCAAGCCCGTTCATCAATCGGCCAAAAATGCATTTGCGCACAGAATTGTGTTCTTATAGTCAATATTTAATGACTCACAGACCGGTGCTGCAGAAGCTCTTAACTGCATGTATACAAGTATTAAATCCTCAGCATGCTAAGAGAAGAGGTAATATCAATTTTGTGGCAAAAAATACAAAAATGAAGCAATGATTCAGATATATCAGCTAAAAAAAGAAAGAAAATGTAATGTTTGGAAGATGAACTGTGAATTGAAAAAAAAGTGTTTTCTTCTTTTTTAGGGGGTGGGTTGTATCTGAATCATGCTTCATTTCGTCTTTCTTGTCACAGAATTGATATTAGCTCCTCTTTGAGCAGGCTGAGGATTAAAAAATGAAGCAAACATTAAACAATGTTTCAGATACAACCCATCCCCCACCCCCTAAAAAAGAAAAAAGTGTCATTATTATTATTATTATTATTATTATTATTATTATTGTTATTATTATTATTATTATTATTATTATTATTATTATTATTATTATTATTATTATTATTATTATTATTATTATTATTATTATTATTATTATGTTCGTACAACATGTAAAAATGCGTTTTGCTGAAAAATATTGGATTTTAATTTTTCAATAAACTTAAAGGATTTTACAATTTCAAAACTGAGAAATGTGGAAATTTTTATATTGAGCTAATTGAAGCGTAAAATATGCGAAAAGCACCAAGGGAAGTGTAAGGGGGTCAATCGATAGATGATTAACATAAACAGCGCCCATTCATTTACCAGAAACCAAATTTGTCAAAATCCTGCATCACAAATTCCCCAAAATGACCCTTGTGACTTTTGAAAAGTGACATTTTTACCTTAAATGCATGCTCACTCATGTATGGCTTGACGAATCAAGCACATTTTTATACATAAGTTTGTCAATGCGTGTAGGAATACTCCTGCCAAATTTGTTTTCTAAAACTTATTTCGTTAAAAAGTTATGGTAGTTTGAATAAGGGGGTAGTTACTTTTTGTTGTGTTTATTTGGGTAGGGCTATATGGTTATTTCACTCGTTAATAGTTACTCGTAACTGGATAGATTTTACTACGCTAGGCCTATGTACTGGAAATCCGAGGATAACTCTACCAATAAGGTACTATATCGAGCATTTGCTATATATCCCACAATATCAGTAATTACCCTGTAATGCGAAATAATATAATCTGCACAAGGCAGTTTGGCTTAGTGCATGGGATTAGTCCGCGGTATTCCCACGCGTTAACTTCCCTATCCGAGCGCCAGGCTAGATTCAGTATAGGTTCATGTACCATTTTTGTATGAGTTTATGACCCGACCACGAGTCAAACTCACAATCTTTTGTCGAGAGGCAGACGCTCTATACATCCTGAACCAACTCACCGGTCTCATTTTATATAGTAGGTCTACTTCTTACCTGGCTTATTGTAAAATCACTGATGATCAATCAAATTTACTTTCCGCCATAGTCTCTCACAAGTTTAAAAATGGAGCAAAAATGTTGTAAAGGGCTGTGATTGGACAGTTGTTGTTGTTGTTGTTGGTTGAATGGTTGGATTTTGACTATTGTAGCCAATATCGTCACATGTCTTTATTTTTTAGACGCATGTATGTGTAAATATTATACGTATATAGGCTGTATTTATTTTTTTAAAAATCAATAATTTTATGTCATATTTACCTTCAGAGTAGTATCCCTCCCTACGATTTTACCCCTGCGCCTCCCCTGAAATAAAGTATATCTACCGCGAAAGAAAACAAACTCGAAATCCACGTTGGTCCAGATATCGTTATTATACTACGATCAGATGAATAACGATATATTGCGCCAATAATGTGTATGGTTGGCACAGATCCAAATGTTCGAGTACACACATTTTATGAATGATCGTTAATTGTGTAATGTCATATTTCATGGGGAAAATAATATTAGGTTGCACGTATATGGTCGTGATTACGGTAGCCAGTGGCGAAGACAGGCTGGTAGACGGGGAAATTAATGGTGGCCCCCTAAAGAATACCGAAAGCTGTATTTTATTAATATTTGACTTGGGAATCATATTGAGGTAGAATCACGTATTGAAGGAGGTAGCAAGTTACATTCGGCAAATGTCATGAATGTGCGAGAAAGGAATGAGTATTTGTAGCAGTCATTTCTTGCTTGTGGTTACTTTCTTTTTCATTGTTTGCAGGGTCAGTAAAGATTTGCTTTCAAACAGAAACCATGGCATGAATGGGTTCATTTAGTAGTATGTTTTTGCTTGCTAATGTAACTCACTGTTAGGCCTATACTGAATCTGTTTCTGTGGTCAGTGTAAACATGAAGTATATGTTTAAGGGGGTAAGCAAGTTTTCTTAATATCGGAATTTGGGTGGAAATAAGGAACCAAATTACAGAGCTGCAATTTGATGAAAATTGAGCAATCGTAGAATTTCTCAGAAAACCATATTTTGTAACACAGGAAATGAAACACTAAAGAATAGTTTTCGGGTTAAAAAGTAAAATCTTACCTTGAATTAACAAGACGAGCTGATTTAAGTGACATTATTTCCCTCCAACCTGGGGCGCCACCAGACCATTTTTAATGTGTGGGGGGGGGGTATACATGATTAATTTGCCGACTGGCAATAATGAAAATTCCGACTGCAGGGGTTGTCCAAAGGGCATCCTTTTGTTTTCAAGTGTGTTTTTATTCGTCCTCCATTACTATATAATCATTGTCGTCCTGTCCCAATCTATAAATAAAGCTACGTTCCCACTTAGCCGAGTTGTAGTAGCGAGTTATGGCGAGTTGTGGCGAGTTGCCTAAATGAGGAACTCGCGACAACTCGGCACGGCTCGGCATATCTCGGCACAACTCTTCTTGAAGTCGCGAGCAGGTCCAAAATTTTTAACCAGTTTAAAATTTTTTACTAACTCCCGGCAACTCGCGGCAACTCGCTATAACTGGAGCTAAACTCGTTATATACTCGCATTACTCGTGACAAGCTCGCAATGCACTCTTCATAACTCCTAATAACTCGCCACCTTCAAGTATATCCGAGTGACATACGAGTTTCCAAGAGCGGTGTACGAGCACCACGATTGTGTTGCGAGTGAGATTGAGTTACGCACGAGATTAGGACGAGTTCAGAAAGAGTACGGCGACTTACAGCGAGTTTCCATGAGCCTGTCCCGAGCGACAGCGAGTTCGTATGAGCTTATTGAGAGTGCAAGGCGAGCCCACCCTGATATGTCAGCTGACCTATAAAATATAGTCATTTTGATTCTGCCAGAAATATGTTTAAGCTAGAAAGCATTTATCCAACTCATTTTGCATTATTTTAGTGTCACTGATTGGAATTTAAAGGGAAGTTAGCGATTATTGTCATGTATGTCGCTATATACAATGCATATGGCATATAGGTGCTCACATACTTAAATTTAAAAGTGGAGTGAGGAGATACTGCCAAAAAGTGTTAGAATTGATCGTTTGGGAGAAAAGAAAAACATAATTTCACTATAACTTGACTGAATTAGATAGAGAGGAGAGAGATGAATAGTCAATTTAAGCACATTTGAGTCACCTCTTGGTTCTAAATGAAAATTTCTCTGGAGTTAAAATATTAGTGACCCTTGTCTTATCCTGAATATTACCTTTTTCTGCGGCGCTTCCATGCCAACATGTTTACCCTATAATTGTGCAAAAGATCAAGGTCTCTTTTTTTTTCATTTTATTTATTCTGCAACTTTTTCAAATATCATAAAGACATCAAAATATACAACTTACAATTGAATGAATCAGCAACTTTCAACAACAAAACATGCTGATTGCAAAGTTGATTAGAAACAAAATATATCAAGTGAATTTTCATAATGAAGCATTGGGTAAGAAAAGAAATTAGTGGCAGGGGTTGACACGATGAGCAGAATATGCTTGACGATGTGACAACCCGGGTTAAATACAAAAGTGCAAATAGTTAGAAACATTTGTGATCTGCAGTGCATGGAGG
>JZLH01S0614976.1:13053-23586 GCA_001188425.1 Eucidaris tribuloides
AATAATAAACTAATCTTGAATATATACATTGGCAATATTGCACTTCAACAAATTAACATTGATAAAATGTACAAATGATTATAGATATTCAAAACAAATCAAGAGTATTGAGACATAGCAAACAGTATTATTATATCAGCAGTGTTCCTGATCACAGCAAGATATTTTTTATACTATGATTCTCCGGTCTTGATTGATATTGATTTATTCATACAAATTCAGATAATTCAGTCAGAGTTTAGCTTTCTTGTGAAATATGGTATGGGACTATTTTTGTATCGTTCTGTACGGCATTTGGGTTCACGATACTGTTTGCTATGTCTCAGCACTCTTGAAGAGTTGTTCTTTGGAAACCAATTTCTGAAGAAAACGGAACGAGCAGCATGTTTGGCAAAATTAACCGACAACAGTTCTCTTCTCTCAGAAAGTTTATCAATGTTTGCAATTTCTAAGGCACTATCATAATTGCAATGCGGTACAATAATCTTCATTGCTCTCTTTTGAATTCGTTCGATAGAGTCCGATTGCGAGCGAGTCGAGATATGTTGTCAACAACAAAAGGGTGGAATCACAATTTTGTCACTTTTACTCCGGACTGTAGTAAAAGTGGCGCAATCGCGATTTTACTCTTTCTTATTCAAATTAACATATCTCAAGATGAAAACAAGCAAATTAAACAAAACTAACGGTATTTGAAAGCTAAGACTATGCACGTTACGTTGACGTAAGCATCATGTCACAAGAGTATTTTCTAATTGCAAAAGAGGGGGCGGTTTTCACTTGCACAATTTTTTATGAGACAGCACTGTAAATCATATATTTTGAAATACATTGTTTTCAGGTCTTCATTTTTAGACCTTATCAAAGACACTTTGAGCGTTGCGGATTATGTGGCTCATATTTTTTTTTTTTTAATTGTGGTAAATGTTAGTCGGTGGCTTTAAAATAACACGCGTTTCTTTTCCTGAGCGAGGGTAAAATTATTTCGTCTTCGGTGTCTCTGTCTCCCCTGCCCCTCTCGTTACACGAAATCACCACTCCTGGTGGTAAGTTTTAATTACACTTGAGACATGGGGAGTGTGCATGTGGTTGGAGTTTTCCCTCCCAAGGCGAGAAAATGTGACATACATGTATTACATCAGAAAATGTATAAATAACATTAACATTTATCTATAGCTGCAATTAAACAGTTAGTGTTGATTGGTGATACATTGAGAGGGTCTGACAGAGCATGGACCTATTATGTTCATGGGCAGAGTCATCCTCAGCCTGGTTAAGACTCTTTTTTAACCTCCGAAAAAAAAGGAATAAGGAGTACGGTTGTAGTTGAAAAACGTATAAGTATAGGACTGGTAGAGGAGGGGGTATACGGTTATGTAACTGACTTGCTTCATGTGATGGCAGTTAACAGAATGTATACACTGTATTGTTTTTCACACGCTACAGGATTGGACACGATTTGTTCACACGCAAGGCACCAGCCAGCCGGGATGAGTTGTAAACACACAGACAACTATACGAGGACGCCAAGAACCCAGTCCCGCACAGCCATTCGCAGATAAGGTTCACCCTGACATCAAGTTGGTTTTAATAAAAGCTGAACAATGAGAGAAACATATTAATGAAAAAATAACAGAGTTATGAGGTTTCAAAGTTTTAAATTTGTGACGTCACATGCGAGCAGCTCCCCATATATCATGTAATATAAATTCCATAAAATTGTCATTTTTGAAGGGTTCATGATAATTGAATGGGGGGGGGGGTATGTTCATAGAAGCATGTATGAAATAATGTTTCTGATAATATATTGAATGCACAGGTAAAATCATTTTCAAATTTCTGAGGAAACTGCACTTTTATTAAATTTATTTCACATGACATATAGGGAGCTGCTCGCATGTGACGTCACAAATTTAAAAGTTTAAACTTCCATAACTCTGTTATTCTTTGGTGGATTTTCGTCAAACCTTCATTAATATGTTTCTCTCACTGTTCTGCTTTTATTAAAACCAACTTGATGTCAGGGTGAACCTTGCCTTTAAGTACCGAAGTGTGATGTCACTCTGGTTCAGCAATATGTGTTGACAGTGGCGGAACCAGGTGCAACGCGTCGTACCTTCTTGTATCCACCAATACAACGGAAATAATTGCATTATTGTTTCATTTACATCAGAATTGTATGATGTATGTATACAATTATCTCTTATGTGTTTTTGTTTGTAAAATTTATATGATAAAAGTGGAAAAAATAAACTCAAACTCAAACTCAAACTCAATAGGATCGTTATATTTTATTTTCATATGATGTAGTCATGATTCGACTATTGTCTTCATACGGTGTGTCCCAGAAAAAAAGGAAACCGGATTTCATGACAAAAATACGCTACCATAATTAATAATGTCTTAGATAACTTAGGTATGTTTACAATGCTCTGTTTCTCTTCTTTACACAAAGAAACAAAGATACACAACTCATTATTCATTGTTCACGCAAGATTGAATTAAAACAATAGATAGTGGGGCTACCAAAATGTCATTTGCACGCACAAGTTCCATATTTAGTCCAATTTTAGGGTAGTAAGTGTACCTATTTTTAAGAAATAAAAACATGACATAATAATAATAATAATAATAATAATAATAATAATAATAGTAATAATAATAATAATAATAAAATAATAATAATAATAATAATAATAATTATAATAATGATAATAATTTCTTCTTTTATCTGACACCTTATGCGTTAAAAATGAATTATGTATGCCGGAGAACAAGTGAAATTAAAACATACTTGTTTTAGCACGATTTTGAAAATAACACCTTTTGAGCAAATGGAAGCGAGCTCAGCAATACGCAGTGCTGATTTCACACACTAGGGAGCTTTCGTTTTGACAACGGACGGACTCAAGAACGGTAATCCGATACCAAGATCGATCTGCGCATGCGCCACCCCCGCATCGCTGTCCGCGTCGAGGAATCGAGAACGGAATTTCTGGGATTTTTCGTTGAGGACGGACGGAGGACAGCAGCCAATCAGCGCCCGTACAGATGATGTCAGTGCAAACCGCAACACGTGGAAAGGCTGATGACGTCACGCACCGTCGCTCGTTCTACGTTTTGCATTGGCGAAATTGCCTTGTGGAAGGACCACGGACGAACGGCTAGCTTGATTGCTCACTGTCCTCGTTTTCGTCCGCGATGGCAAAACGAAAGCTCCCTAATATCTTGCTTGGGGCACAATAATAGGCTCCGAATCATGTTTGGCAAGGAATTTCATTGGTTCTTCCTGGCTATCAAATCCAGACAGCACGGTTAATAATTGTATTTTGGAACATTTCTGAAAACATGCATCTTTTTGCATAGGCTAACATTGTGGGCATAACATAATAGGCTAACATAACGTAATAGGCTAACATTGAGGAGCTTCAAATTAAACATTAATGTTGTCAAATTTTGCTATCTGAGCTACATCGTAGTGCTTGAATGGACAAGTAAACACCATAAAATACAAAGGTTTGGAAATTTATGCTGCCAATGGCAAGATATGAATGAATTAACAATTAGTACTCGGGGCGAGTAAAAAATAGCCTATATCCACACACAGTCAGTGGGAGGAAATGGGCAGGTGACTCCGGTCAACTTACGATTTTCCCTTTTTAAGCACAAAATAATCATTTTGAAATACAACTTTTTCAGGGCTTTATTTGTAGACCTTATCAAAACACTTGGAGCATGGAGGATTATGTAGCTCACATTTTTTTAAACTGTGGTAAATGTTAGCCAGTGGCGCCAAAGGTTAATGACATGATTGGGAACACTTGAAAATGCCTCAAGAGCCTAATGAGTTGAACTATACACCAACTGTACACCAGCTGGAGTGGATCTCCCAGCTGGAAGGATTTGTCTATAATTTGTTTACTTAAGGAGAATCAAGCATGGACATATTAGTATGTTTATTTTATTGGGACACCATAAAAATAGGATCCATAGGGAGCTACACAACAGGTTTGCCTGGCACAAGGGATATTGGCATTAGTAATTTTAGAATGAGTCAACCTATGACTACAAGATTTTCACAGGAGAATCCTTGCATAGTTTACTTGATTCTAAAGTAGTTTCAGCTCAAGTTGAGGACTACCCCCAATGATGTCATTTACCTTTAATTTACACAAATGTGGTATCATAGTATGAAAGATGATCAAATAGGCTTTTTAATGATGTCTTGCAATATCGAAAATATTCTGAATGGATTCAAACATGACAGTTTGATTTTCAAGTTTGTTCGTGCAAATGATTTTACGACTGTGTCCCTTCTGATTGTCTTTGTCTTAGCCATGCGTGAATGAAAAAGGCTGTGACTGTATCACATTAAAGAAGAGAAAATGTGCTTTCCAAATATGACTTTCTTTACATATTTGTTATTAAGATATGAAAATATCTTCATCAATCTCGGGTTTTTTTTCCGGGAGACACTGTATTTTAGAACCAGTTTGACATCATCACTTCGGTACTGTATACTTGACCTCCACCGTGAGATGGAACAGACGCCATCCCCGAATCATGTCACATACCCTCAGTTTGAAGCAAGCTCCTTGTTACAGATTAGTTGAGCTTGTTACTATAGTAGTCTAGCTGAGTCAATTTTGCGTTTTATTACTCTTATATACTCTGATATCATAGTATAATATCAGTAGCACTATTAAAAAAATATATATTAGCGCTGTAATGCAGAATAGCATAAAGCATTTCATCCACACTCTTGAGACCATACAACGGGATTAAAGGTAATTTCACCGGGAAACAATAACGCATGAATAAAAGGTAAAGTGAAAAGCGTGCGAAATTAGAGTTGCTGATTGGTCAAAGAAGATCACGGTGAATTACACGCGCTGCCATTCGTTAATTTTTAAATACACCGGAGTGCAGACAAAGAGTTTTAAGTATACTATTATGTAATGTTCATTAACACTATTAAAATATTGATATTATCGAGATAGTTCTCGCAGATTTTCAAATACATGCAATATGGTCACTGTGGTTATATTTTGGTAACGATATATTTAGGTAATAATGTCAACAGCGTCAGGAAAAATATCTCTTGAAGAAGAAAATTACATCGTCCATATTGCAGGATCCACTTCATCTTTGATCAAACAACGTCACTGATTACATCTCAATGCTGCTTGAGTTTTGCCCATGGACCTACAACGAAGGTCCATGGTTTTTTGCCATACTCAATTACCACCTGGCAATAAGCTAGCCTTAGTGACAAGGCCCTCGCTCTCTTGTAATGGGTGAGCTCAGCGAGCACAGCCGAACGCGACAACGTGATGGTCTTTTGAGTTCCGCTTCGCATCCAAAAAGTAATTATTATTCACGACCACGGGAACGACCGATCTCTGTTTGAATCAACCTATATATGACTGCGCGATACGCTCCTCTCTCTGGCCTTGTCAACTATTCGGTGGGTTGAAAGAAATTCTGTCAGTGCTAGTAATTACAACACATATACCATCACACAACAAATCAGTACATGTTATTGTGTGGACAGAGTAGTTAAAGCATTTTTGGTTAAATTTTATTCTTATAGGGTCCAATTTGGCGTGCAAAAATCTACGTAAAGGAATCATTTGAAATAGTGAACGCTTCCAAAGTCTGTACGAACATGGTCCCAGTATGACTGCATATTCAACGTAGGAAAAAGTACGCTGATTGGTCACCCACGGCTAGGCTAGCTTTAGCTTAGCTCGCCCCCGAGCTCGCCCCCACACAGTAAGAGGGCTTTGTCAAAAGGCTAGAAATAGGCCGGTGCAAAGTGTACCAATGTCTGGCGATTTGTGATCAGTGCTAGTCATTTAAGCTTTACCAGTTTGTGGCCCATGGTAGATTGCATAAAATGTTTACAATCCATTGTGTAATTCACATACATAAAAGGATAGGAACAATTTACTAGTACTCTTTAGCGAGTGAAATTTTTAACGAATGGAAATAAATATATTCACTGATTCCGTGGGAGACCATAAGGGATCACAAGGTTGGGCCTGAGTGATCCCTGAGGTCCCTTGGCATGCAGGATGAATGATAATTACTATTTTCACTCCAAATCAATTAGTTTAAAGATGCATTCTGTAGGTAGTGAACTTTTATATTCCTTACCACAGTCATTGTCGAAATTACAATTTAGTAGAATTATTTTTGTTTTTCAAATTTTTTTATTTACAACATCGAGTACTACGCAAAGTTGACCACAATCTATATCCTTGCTCGTGGCAATCAGAAATGATACTAAGTGAAAATAATTACTTGAACAAACATGACTATAATTCGTTTGATTTGTAAACAGGTAATTGGGTCAAGATCAAATGGATAATCATAGTGGAATAATTTAGTTGTCAAATAAAGTTGGGTAAGAAGCGTTGAGAAACTAAAATACTATACCCTAGAAATTCCCAGCAGTTCAACGAACAATAATTAAAGTCAGCTTAGATTACTGGTGTCAGGTTTCTTTTTAAATTAATTGTGTATATGTCTGGCCACTGATGATTCAACTTATTTCTTATCTCTTGATAACCATTCACAGCTAACAAATACAATGTTTTTTGTTTCATATTTTTGTCTTCATTCTTTCGTGTTGTGCACTTGTTTTACAACTGTTTCGAGCCAGTGCGCTCAGAGTAGATTTAAAGAAAACATATATTAGACAATATTCAAATCACAGTTTCAGCTCGTTACATCACATAATACCAGGTACTTTCATTTCCATGTGGACAAATCCCCGTCCCCATAATTTTTTATTCCGAGTCATTGCAGTGGAAGAACTAAACAAAATCTGTTCCATACTGTATTTAAATGTATGCATGTGAGCTATTTCTTCCATATGTTTTATGAATCCATTTGCAATACTCGAACTTGCATACATTAGTTATTGTTATGTTTGGAAAACCTCTGGTAACCTATCAGCTTGTCAAGAGTAACATTTGTCAAATACAAGGAAGCACGGCGGGGGGGGGGGGTCAGGTGGTGGTCGCCTCTTAAGATAAAAATACCCTCCCTCTACATTTTTAAAAAATTCCGGATCAGTCTGACCCGGAGAAAGGATCCGTTGGTGGCACACACGGAAAAGGGTCAGTTTCAACCAAATTGCGGGTCAAGTTTGACCAAAATCCAAGTCAAGTTGACTCATATTTTGGTCAACCTTGACCCGCAATTTGGTTGAAACTGACTCTTCTCCGAGTGTGCCCCCAACGGATTCCTTTTCCGAATCAGTCTTACCCGGGATTTTTAAGAGTGTACCAAAAATCAAGGGATTAGGCAGTGTAATTCACGAAATTTATTTTTGGGGGATATTTTCGCTGCCTGAAAGTTTTCGCCTTCCCTAAAACTGTACCCTTATTTTAAATTCACACGTTTAGGATTTTAAAAAGAAGCATGTTTATTCGGTATTTCTTTATTTTATGCATCAATAAAAATGGTGTTGGGTGCAGAGAAAATGGTATCTTCTGTGGCAGTATTTTTTTGTCCTTAACCATATAAACACAACAAAAAAAGTAACTACCCCCTTTTTCAAAATACCATAACTTTTTAAAGAAACGGTTTTGAGCAAAATAATTTGGAAGGGGTGTTTCTGCACTAATTGGCTAACTTCTGTGGAAAAATGTGGTTGATCCGTCAATGCATGCACGAGTGAGCACATATTAAAGGCAAAAAGTCACTTTTCAAAAGTCACAAGGGTCATTTTGGGGGGTTTGTGATGCAGGATTTTGACAAATTATGTTTATGGTGACTGATTTAGCGCTATTTATGTTAATTATCTCTTGTTTGAACCCCTTACACTTCTTTTGACAATTTTCTCATTTTTTTGCGCTTCAGTGAGCTCAATTTAAAAATTGCCACCCTTCCTCAATTTTGAAACTGTAAAATCCATTAAGTTTATTGAAAAAAATGAAATCCTTTATTCTAAAGCAAAATGTATCTCAGCATGTTGCATGAACATAAGAGGTTCTAACCATGTCATGGTTGAGTGAGCACACTTTTTAAATAAAGCAAAATATGCCATTATTTACCTTTATTTTGGCATAAGTGATGACTCCTGTGAGTTTTGAAAAGTAACCTTTTTGCCTTTAATGCATGCTCACTCATGCGTGGCTTGACGGATCAATCACATTTTCACACAGAGGATAGTCAATAATTATAGAAATACTCCTGCCAAATTATTTTGCGAGAACTCATTTTGTTAAGAAGTTACGGTAGTTTGAAAAAGAGGGTAGTTACTTTTTTTGTTGTGTTTATTTTGAAGTAAATTGAGTGTATGTTGATTTGTTGAGAGGTCTTGTGGAGTCTGCTGTTTAAGGTCATGTCATAAGTTCATAACTATATCATGCTTCAGGGGACATCGGCGTGGAAGCAAGGGGGCAGTGGTATTTCCTAAATTTCCAGACTGCCGGGCAACTGCATTTTTGCTTTTCAAGTAACCTCCTCCCATGCACACATATAACTATATACACATAGGCAAAACGTAGAAACAACCAAATATAACACCTTTATTATTGAAGAATTATGAAAGTCATTTTACAAACAACCACATTCAGTTAATAACAGGCAAATATATATTTGAATTGACGAATGAATGTATGGATTCATGAGTGAAACAAAAAAATATGGTATAAATATCATATTTCAAACGATCTCCCTCAGACTTCTTATAATCGTTTCCTTGGAGTGAAAAGTGACAATAAAACAATGCTCTGCCGAATACAGTCTGATGCATTGAGGATAAGATAGACAGAATTGTGCAAAGTGAATTAGAATAATGGAAGACAGAAATAATTTGGTGCTCTGACAATGGCGTAGGCTGGGAGGGGGCAGTGCATTGTGTGTGCAAACTCCGGTGATGAGGCAGAGGAATTCCGCCCCATGCTAAGCTAAAGAAATCCCCCCCCCCCACACACACCTTTCTGCTCTCAACCGCTGAAGTTACATTTCCCCAAGATGTGTACCAGCTCTCCATGCCCAAACCAGCCCATTCCCTTGCTAACTACAACAAATCAAACTGTTTTTCATATTTTAAGCCTAGATTCGTTATTTTAGTTTTTCACATGTGCCGCCCATTATCGGACCCCAAGTCAATGGGAATTTCCACGCACTGCATATTACGTTGTTAGTATTCTACACCCGTATAATGTCAGGGTATGTAGACTGCTACATCGTGCGCATAGGCCCACTAACAGCTCTACCACCTTACTGGGACCTAACTAATGGTAATACAAGTGAATTTGGGAATCTTTCTTCACTTTTTGATTCTGAACTTGCGTTTCTCTTCCTGCTCAAGAAACCTTTAGCTATTTTTTTGCCTCCGCAACCTTTAGTCCAAGAGATAGCCAGAATTTATTTGACAAAAATGACCAGGTGTCTTGTTATGATATTTGGGTAGAACATCCCTTGACACATTTGAAAAGTGATTTCTTGAGTGTCGTGAGTGGTGGAACGTGACGTCAGAGGTCAATGACCTCTAATTTGACCCCAAATTCCTATGTGTCCGGTTTTCTGCATATATTTCCTAAACAGATATTTGAATTTTTACGTCGGTGGTGTCTAATGAAAGATATTGAAAATATCTATTCAACGATACCCATTGTAATGAAATTTAATTATGTTAAAGTCCTCATTTTGGACTAAAAACTCAAAATTTTCACATTTTTCGGATTTTTGTACAAATTGGCCTAAAATAAAACAAATAATTTTATAAAACGATTTTGGTTTTTGAAACGATTTATTCCTCAAAAACTTTCCCATAATATATACTAAAAGATGCTCAAAAAGTATGTCAGCAGGTCAAGCCATAACTGTGCAAGGTCATTGAAAGTTCAATGACCTCTAAATTCACATAATTTCCCCTTATATTGGTTTTCCTATAATAAATCTTAAACGGATGCATAGTTTTTCACATAATGGATGTCAAATGAAAGATATCACGAATATCTGTCCAATGATATCAATTGTGAGCAAATTTGAAAAATTTAAAGCCCTCATTTTGTGCGAAAACCCTCAAATTTTAACATTTTTTCAGATTTTCGTACAAATTGGCATGAAATTCAAGTTTAAAAATTACAACGCTTTGGGTTTTCCAAACGATTCACACCTCAAGGCCTTTCCCACAATATATACTAAAAGATGACCTAAAGTATGCTAGCAGGTCAAGTCGTTCTTGCACAAGGTCACTTAAAGTTCAATGACCCCTAAAATCATATAATTTCCCCTAACATTGGTTTTCCTATAATAAATCTTAAACGGATACGTGGTTTTTCACCTAATGGGGCACTAATCGGCTTCAATGAAAGGATACTCAGTTATACTGCTGTCTTAATGACATCACATTGCGACGGAAATCTGAAAACATTTAAAGCCGTCACATTTTGAGTCAACTGTCAAATTTCAACATTTTTTTCGGATTTTGGTAACAAATTGGCCTAAAATTACGACAGTCCTAAAATTTAAACTAAGAACGCGCTATTGTTTTGGCTTAATAATAAA
>JZLH01S0614985.1:35239-49213 GCA_001188425.1 Eucidaris tribuloides
ATGCTCCTTCATATTTGGCTTTCAAGTCCGGGGTTTGCGAAATCCTGTCACACTGGTGCACTTGATGGGACGCTGGTCGGTGTGATATGTTCATTGTGTCTGACGAGGGACATTGAGTGGTGAATGCTGTGTCACATAGATTAAAATTAAACGCTTTTGATGACCTGTGGTTCTCTGTGTGTTTTCAGCACTGCCGAAACAAACGATCTCCCGCACGTGCATAAATACAAGGGTTTTTTACCCCCGTTGGTGTGACGGGATGTGTTGTTTTCAGATTGACTGGATTTCTTGAAAAGTCTGTTTCGCCAAATGCAAGCATATTCCGTTTGTCGTATCGTGCTGGTGTATACACGTGTGGAAGGGTTATTTGTATTGGAGGTATTTGGTCGCAACAGGAGTTATATCCACTTGCACACTCTGTGGGTGTATTTGTTGGTGGGGGAACAGCACATATGGACTTGGCGTAATTGGCCTCCCAGCTTGCTTGTGATATGCTGAGTTGGAGCTTAGTTTGGGTGCTAGGTGCAATTGTTCGTTTTGCTAATATGTTTCGATGGCTGCTGGTCGAAGATGCACCAAATTTGACCAAAGGGCTTGAGTTAAGGGTCTGCCCGATCATCCCGAATCAAATTACTCTGAGCAGATTTTGATGCGTTAAGGGTTGTATGCTTAATATTTGTTTCATTCAGTGGCGTTGTGCATGATTTTTGCGCATGCAGCTGTCTGTGTTGATAGAGCTATATTGGTGAAGCCTTGCTGATGTAGCTGGTCTGCTAGATTACGGGTTTGATCTGTGATGATTGAATGTCTTGCTGGTCAGTGGTGTCTGGTCACTGTGCTTTTTTCGCCTGCATAGCAGTTTCGTTTTGATCTTATGTGCTTTTTACAGTTCCCGATGTTTGAGGTTTTCTGGCATTACGGACACATGAATGGTTGAATCGGTGTTGTGTGGACTTGGCGTTTCGTATTCATTCGTGGTGAATAGACTGTCGGATAAACTTCGTAGGACTGATGCCAACGTGAGTTCTCTATGAGCTTCAGACCCGAAGAGATTGAACGCATGCAGTCAGGCCTGGTAAGGCTTCCTGTATGTGAAGGAATGCTGCTTCAAAATGACTGGTTTTTTAAAGATTTGCTGCAAATAGCACTGTACGGTTGTCGGTGAGAGGTCCCCACTCTTGCTGAACCATCAGATAGGTAGACTGCTAATGTGTTGGTGGTTTCTGGTGGTTGGTGCCCGGTGTCGTGATAAGGATAGGTCCTGGAGAGGGTATGTCTGGAGTCAATGTCGGATGCTTTCTTGGACGGGTGTGGCCAGTTGTGGTCTCCTCGGCACAATCTTTGAATGGGATAGTGTGAGCTTGCGCTTGTTCAGATGTTTGATTCTTGTCACAATGTTGGCAATCAATAGCCTTTACCCTGTATGCAGCGCAGGTGGAATTCAAGCTTGTGGTGGGAAAAGTTTATTACATCATTAATTGTAATTCTTTTATTCAGTGAGTTCATGTGACTTTTCATCAGAGTGTTTTTACTTGTAACATTATCGCAACTGGTATACGCTTGAAGGTTTTTTTGTATGGATTAATCGAACAAGGTAACTTGGTTTTTAAGGTTTTACAATAAGCGTATGGACTCATGGGATCCGAGAAGTACGTGTTCTTTAGGAGTCCCAGTCGCCTCTGTAGATTTCGCAAAAGCTGCACCCTGAGAGTATCTTGGCTGTGGTGTTGGTGTTGGTATGGTACTAGCATGGGTGCAGCAGCTTCTTCTGTCCCTACCTGGACTTGAATTGGTCAAACCCTGTTCTTCCAAGCTGTTGCAGAATATCCGATGATGCTTGTTTGCGATGCAGTTGTTGCGTGTTCCTGGGTATCGCATCATCACTTGATCGGAGGAGAGTTGGATCAGTTGTTGAGGCACGGGCACGGCGACGTGTGAGCATCGGTTGGTCTGCTGCATCCTACAGGGGGTTTCTTTTGGCGTATCCATCCACCATCAGCACTTTTGTACGGCGATAAGGGCGCTTTCAGGGACAGTGAGGATTCATGACGCTCTTCGTTGTTGTAACCGGCTGATTTGGGCATTTCAGACTGTATTTACGAGTGAACACACTGAGCCACTCAAACTTCTGCTCAATCGCTGTATCTCGTGAAAGTCGATGCTGGTATGCTTCAGATTGCCTCGTGAGAAATTTCTGTGCAAAATGCATGAATATTGGTTTGTTGCCTGTGTGTTTGGTCATGTGGACTTGAGGCTCCATTTTGGTTGATGCTTTTCCATGATTGAATTTATAGGGTTTTCACCTGCAAGTAAATGAAGGAAAAGATATAAGTGTTGTTTTTGTTTACTTTAAATGGTTGAAATTCTTAACAGTTATTTTTGAACTTACATTGCTATCATTTTTTTTCTGATTTAATTTTCAATATTATATCAAATACTATCCTCCTACAGTTGCAGCAATAGGCTGCTTTTTTAATTAATTTCATATCTTGCATATTTTAACAGGTGGTATAACCAAGATCTTGCAGGCTTGCCTAATGTATGGCAGCTGGTTCAGATTGATTGTATTCATTAAATTTACAAGCAGGTTATGATATTGACTAATGCTCCAAGGAGAAAATCCATAAATTTAAATTTAAAATAAATGGTCTGTTGAAAAAGTTGTATTTTCTCTGTGTAACATTATGCCATGCCAAGCCTTCTATACACGGTGGTGATTTTATTTATTTTTAGGTTTTTCTATTTTTTTTCTTATTTGATTCTTTATTGTAATGTTTAGAATTTTACTAATGTTCCAAAATAAGATTACTTGTTTCTAATATTAGTGATGGCAAATTTATGGATGTTTTTCCTTTGAGAACCTAGTACCAGGTATTTCCTTAACTGCAATTATGAATGGATCTACAATACTAGTATTGCGATCCAATGTGCTGATTGCTTGTTGTTTATGTTTTATGGGCACGCTTTTAGGCTGTCAAGACAATCTTTGTTTACAATATGTTATGATTTGATATGTGACAAACAGGTTTTATGACTATCCAAAATAATTTTTGAAATATGATGTATGTTTTGATTATCAATTAGGGTACTTGCGGTTTAACTGCACAATACTTTGTGGATGGTAGTTCATTTACAATTGGCCACAGAAACTTTTTCCTCAAACTTTTGCAAAATCAGTGTTGGAGATGCCCCCCCTACACACACAAACACAAAACTCCTTCCCTCCAGCTGAACACAATACCATTTTCAGGGTGGGGGAGTTTCTTCCGTAGGCGGTTTTTTTCGCCGGTTTTTTACCGGTTTTTTTCGTCGGAAGACAGGTTTTTTTCGCTTTTTGGAACGAAAACTCTCACGTTTATTTTTTGTTATTTATTCAAATTTCATTTTTATAATTGATCATGAGTAAATAAATAGGGACAGTCTTTTGTTTTTTCATTCCGGTTTTTTTGGGTTATGATTCCAACCATGTAGTTTGTTGATTTCCTCCTATTTCATGCGTCAATTCTCCTGCAACTAACTGTTTCTCAATGTTTTACTAATTATAAGCTCAGTTTTGCATGGAGAAATAGTTCAATATTAGCCTTGTGTAAAGCTGTTGTGCTAGACACTTAAATGGGTCATTGTTTGTTAGAAGTTTTATAAGATTGCTTTGTGCAGCAGATATTCAGTGGCACAGTTATGTTTGTGCAGCAGATGTCAAAAGTTGCTGAATGAACTGAATATCAAAACAAGATTTTAGTTACATTAGGTAAATGAATGATTGGAAGGGTGTCTCAACTTGTTTGAATACTTAGATCAAGTAAACTATGCAGATTATCTGTGAATTTGTAGTTCAGTTTGCCTAGGGGATCAATTAAATTAGTATGTCAATATCCTTGTGTACGCAACTGTGTGTGGTCTTACTAGGGTCTTATTTTTATTCGTGCTGATAAATTAGATACTAGTTATGTTATGCTTTTTCTTAAAGTAAAACAATTAGAGACAATCTTCAGCCGGAGATCACTCCAGTTTGGTGTTATAGTTGTATATACTGTATTTCAATCATTTAGTTCTTGAGGCATTTTTTTAAGTTTTCCAATCATGTCACTTAATTGGTTTTCTCAGGGCCGCTTATGCCTTGTAACAGAAAAATTTTGTAGTGTAGCTTTTTGAGTATTTAATCTATGTGCCCTATAAAATTAAATGCTGGTAGTCATGCTTGATTTCTTAAGTAAACAAACTAGACTAATCTTTCCAGCAGGGCAGATCCTCAGATGGTGTTAAATTTGGTTTATTTCAACAGTTTTGTTCTAAAAAAGGCAAAATTTTTTTTTCCGGAAACAGATGCCTAATTTTAATTCCAGAGTTCAATGTCATTTCACATAGGGTTTTTGTTAATGATGTGATTTCCAATGAAAAGCTGTTGCCCTTGTACTTGTAACCGTCCTCAGTCATGAAACGCTGAGTCAGACCTTTGGATAAGACTGGTACCTATTTGGGGTTTCAAGTCAAACTCATTAATTTGGTGAAACGCAATGCCTTGAATTAAAAATTAATGCAAGTTTAATGAACATGAATCAAAAAGTTGACTTCAGGGAAAAATTAAATTGTTCTTTACAGGTGCTCCTTTTCCCATTTTAGTTTGTCTAGAGTTTGTTTTGTATTAAATCCTATGTCAATTTATAGGGGCTCTTTTGCCATTTTGGGGGGCTCTTGTAGGCATTTTGAGGGCATTTTTTTGATGGTTTACAAATACATGTATATGTTATAGTTTGTATTAACCTGCAAGGTCAACAGAACAAGAGTGAATTTTATAAAAGATCTTATGTTTTGGTTGTTTAGTTTTATTGTAAGTCAGAAATATATAATGAATGTACATATAATTTTGGGCAAGTGAAGAGAGGCTTATTTGGTTTGGATACTAATTGGTCTTAGCTGAATCTGAATTCAGATGAATTTGCCCCCCCCCCCAAACAAGTAAAAAAACAAGAGAGTGCATTATCATTAATGCAAGACTATAAACCAACACTTTTACCATATTTAAAACACATACCCATAGATGGAAATGGGTGTTTATTCACCTGTACTGCTCATGTGCTATTCTGCTCAGAAGTCTACTTATAAAAGAGTTGAACTTATTTCTGAACAACTTTATACTTTCTTTTTCTAGGTCAGCTGTGATGAATACCAAGTTTACTCGCCGCAATCTTGACCGATCTCACTTTCACCATGGTTGTGAATATTGTGGCAAGTCTTTTCCAAAACCAAGCCAGTTAGAAAGACATGTTCGAATTCATACAGGTAAAATGCTTATTGTGTGTCTTGCTGGGAGGGGATGGGGGATGTTTCAAGCACTGATTTGCCAAGTTTGAGGAAAATATCTTCTGTCACTTTGTATTGACTGCCTTGTCCACAAAGTGTGTGTGTACAGTGGACAGTCAGAGAAAACCAGCAAATGACCTGTAATTAATTGATCAAACATACTCATAATTTCAAGAACTTAATTTGTTTCTCTTTTGCAATGATGAAAGCAGTCATGCCATCAATAGACCTGTTTACTAACATTTTCAAACAAAGGTTGTTCTTGACAACCTGAAAGCTTGCCAGAGGCTTGTCAGACATACCAGCAAGTAATGCATGCAGACTGGATGCCAGGTATTGTAGTTCATTAATAGTAGGTTAATGGAATACCTGGTTGCTAGGTCCCCAGGAAAGAAGCATTCATAAA
Source organism: Eucidaris tribuloides (assembly GCA_001188425.1). Taxonomy (NCBI): domain Eukaryota; kingdom Metazoa; phylum Echinodermata; class Echinoidea; order Cidaroida; family Cidaridae; genus Eucidaris; species Eucidaris tribuloides. The sequence goes on from JZLH01S0614985.1 coordinate 40,947, forward strand.
TTTTAATCATTTGGTAAACAAGTGTATTCTTCTCATTTTGCAAACATCATGGTATTTTTTTTTGAAAACTAATATTAAATAAAGAATCAAATAGAAATAAAAAAAGATAAACTAGAAAACATTAAAATGAATGGAATCACACTGTGTCTAAAGGCTTGCATGTTCATATGTTACACCTGGTAGAAAATCAACTTTTCTTAATAGACCAGTTCATTTGAATTTAAATTTATGGATTTTTCTCCCTTGGGGATTAGTTAAAGCTATTGTAATGAATACAATACAATACTTGGAATCCAGCTGCCATACATTAGCAAGCCTGGGGCAAGATCTGTTGGTGTTATATACAGGGTGGCCCAGAAAGAATGCTATGAGTATGATTGCTAATTTCTTCACCATTATCGGCAAAATGTCATTAATTTTTATTTCGTTGGTTGGACCATTCTTTTTCCAATAAAATGATACCAAGATCATTGATTTTAATTTGCCAGTCAAATTGTGAGAAGCGGCCGAGAAATTCTCGACACCCGGAAGAGCCCGCACTTCGGGTCACACTGCGACAGAACTCATTCCTAATCCAGCCTGTCCGAATGGAGAACAATCTGAACCCGCACTAAGTGAAACGATTCCACTTGTGAACACGTTGAATTCAAGCAAGCGTGCTAAGATAGCCTATTGGCATGTCCTCGGACGCCGTGTAGGAAGGGCAACTCGAGCATTGGCAGCATGTAGTCCGACCGTAAACCATACCCACATGTGTTGGTACCCAAGAGGTAAGCCTTGATACTGAGCAGGTCGAGGCAAGAGTGGTTAGAAGTGTCCCGGAGTTTGTGGCAGTATAATCCGCACCTCTGTAGGGTACCATTGATTCACATGATAATGTACATATATTAACTCTTTACACTGTATAACATTGGTCACACGATTGGTTCAAGCTAAAGAAAATGCTAACGATGAATCTAACTTAGGTCATCTCCATTTATCATGTATGCTTGTAGATATCTTAACTCCTATTCTTCGACTCCATTGAAGACCTCATACAGAACCATATCAACTTATGTTTGGACAACAGCTTACTTAGACACAATACCTCATAGTCAGCACATGTAACTATAACTCACACAAGTGCAATGCATACAATGGATCCGCCAGTGTAGATCCAATGTTTGTCGCCGAACATACTGAAGTACCTCTGTACAGAAAGATATTTACCCAAAAATAAACAAGCGGTGACCGGGTCAACTCCCGGTAGCCCATAGTAACCGATGCCCGGACGAGAGAGAATATGAAACAAAGGCCTCGCCCAAAAAAACTCCCTGATCACTCATAGGAGTAAAACTAGAGTATTGGGTGTTTCAAGATCACCACCAAAGAAAAATACAAACCAACCGCGTCCGCCCGAACGGTCTCACATGCATCATCATCCCATTGGTGGTCCAAGAGACTATATCGCTAGAGACGACAAATAAACCAACGCCAATAGAGTTTTACAACCAGACCAGAGGAAATAGTGTTCACAAAAACTTGCAGCTTAGCAACGCTGGGTGAAAAAAAGGCTACTTTTGCCCAAAAGCTGTACACACGTTTGGTGCGAGTTCAAAGAACAAACAAAAACCAACTGACACTAAAAATCTAACGCTGGAAAATAGTTTAACACAGGGGCTATGAGTGATCATTTGAATAAGGATAACCCGAACTTTGAAACATCCCGTGAAACCACTTCGAAGAACCAAATGAAAAATGCGGTGAAATATGATATTCCAAAAATTGAATGGGATGATGCACGGTGTAGCTAGCAGTGAAGAAAACCCTACACCTGAGAAACAAACGACTTCAAGCCAGTAACGAAAACGTTGTGGCAAAAGCGAATTCGTATCTAAGTCGTAATCGGATGTAGTGTTTATCAGTTTCTAACTTTGCTGAAAACTCCACACGCAAAACAACTACTGGTAGGAGTATCTTTAATAATAAATGCCCACGTCCATTCAACCACAATAAATAATAGAGCGTCTCCTCCTCACCGTGATATGGAAAGAGCCACTAGTCGAAAAGGGGATTCAAACACGCGACGGGTTTTGCCTGCGAACTATGAGTGCACTACTAGGGAATTCGTTAATATGCGCTTCAATTAGAAATGAGATCAACATTTGGAACGGAGCAAGATTTCTCAGCGTGACAACTAGTGGAAAAGAATCCTGTGCATAGGACGTCTACAGTGTATATCGAACCAGGATAGTAAAAAAAATTCAGTGTAGCCACAAGCTTCTTGAGTGAAAACTAAAAAACCGAAACCCCCCAAGTACACTGGTAATACCAAAGAAAAGCGTTACGGTCTTACATACTTTAAAATCGTCAAACACGATGGCACGTAACACCATTTTAGGTTTGATACTCGTTCTAAGCAAGTAAAATCATCAAGATGTCCACCACGAATACACTAAATATTAAAATAAATCTATGAGTTACGCAAACAACGGTAAAAGTACCAGCAAACACACCATCTCAATTCCACAAAAAGCTTTATTGCATGAATGTCCTGAACAGATTAGCATACTTAAATCATGAACCGGGCCAAAAAAATTCGAAAGGACGATGCACAATTTGAAAGGAAAACTTAGAGTCCACAGCTGAGAAGTACATTTGTCGGTAAACACTGAACGGAGATCGACAAAATACAACCATTCTTCACCCTATAAGGTTAGTGCCAGACAGCAACTCGCATGACAAAAGCGAGGAGATGGGAAATCACTCAGAATAGCAAGTCTTCAAATGTGATGAGTGGGACTGTTGGGGAGGGGGCGGAAGTCGGTAAGGGTGCTTCCGGTTCCTTGAACAGAAGCTGTCAACTAGACGCGACGCTGTCTCATGGGGACCATAGCTACCAGAAATCCCTCAAAGAACAGCGGAAGGCAGCTAGGACGATTTAACATTTAGAGACGTAAGTGTGTCTTCTAGGCATACAGGTCGTCGGACTTGCTCAAGGCATTAATGTCTCAAATTGATCGCGTAGTTCTCGTTTCGGGTTTCCTAAGAAACAACCTACCACGAGAAAAAATCCCCTGGTCGTATTTAGCTCGGCTCCAAGAGAAGTTGGGATCAGGAGGGGAGAAAGTCGGGCGATCATTGCTGACCCCTTAGTAGGAGGCCCCCCAAAGCAAAAATAATTCAATTCGGTCTGTGCCGAAAAAACAACTCCCTGGTCACACGCGCACTGATGGAACAGCAACACAGAGGTCGCGGAAGGGTGGAATGATATCGAGATATAGAGGTCTGGGTAGTTAAATCCGCCCGTACCTCCTTTTTTTATAACTACTCTTTAAAAGATCAGTGACATCATCCTGTGGAGGAAAACAAAAGATTGGCGCACGCCGTCAAGTTCTAGGACCTAAAACTCGGTTGAAAAGGATTAAAGCCATACATAAAGTACAAAGACGTCTAAGCAAACCTGTGGTTGTGAAAATCTCCCCTCGGCTAGGAATATGATTTCTATCTAAAGCCTAACCGAGTTTGTTTTAGGATCTTAATGCAGATGTCAATGCAAATCACGACACAGGCCAGTCCCGAAAAAACAGCTAAAAATCGAATATACTGGTGCCGCAGTGATAGATCTAAATCCACATAGAAGGCTGTACTACAAACTTTGTCTGTTAGCAAGGCATAACTGAATTGGATATCATTTAAAATAGTCCCCAAACAAGGCTTATTATCGACACAAAATGATCAACAATTCTTCATCAATAAGAATCGCGCTACCATACGTGCTGTTTAGTGGTAGAAATCTCTAGGAGAATGGTAGTTTTTTCTATGGTAAACCTTGAGGGATTCCGAGAAGTCCTTCCAAGTTGCAGGACTTACGCACAAATCAAAACCAGGAGGACGAAATCCAATCATAAGCCCTTAAATGTAACCCCGTAAGCTGTAACAGGGTGCTGGATGTTAACGCAAGTCCACTTACTTCCCCAATCTCATATCAGATAGGCACGAAGATATACGGTTAGTGGGGGGGTAACTATGTACTGGCGGAGTCTAGCCAAATAAAAAGTGAAAATCAAATGTTGAGAGATTCATAACTATTCACTACATGAATTGGTATGAATTTCTTTGACGCTGAAAAGAGACGAAATATTAACTTGGCCTATGGATTGGAGAAACAAAGCAACAAGATGACTGCCAGTAGAAAATTGTTGCCTCTCTTCGGTCTCGCCAGCAGTTGCTAGGTCTTCAATTTTGCTAAAACAACTGAAATCTGAGGCGGACATGGAACGATGAGTTGGGTGGTGCGCAGCCGAAGTTATATTGTCGTATGTCGGGCAAAAATACCCCGTAGGCGGAAGCGCCAGCTGATATGGATATAAAGCGGCTAAACCTCTTGAAACAGCACCCAAACTAAAACTTTATGTTGACCTTTTGCGGCTCTACGCGCGAAAATGAAAGACTGAGACGGACAAAATTAATGGTGACACGCACCGCAAAAATAGCAGGCAGCCTTTGAGTGTCATAAAGAGCGGTACCGCATGACGATTATTGTTTCTGAGAAGAATGCTTCTTCAGAGATAAATTTTAAAAGAAGATGAAAGATTATCTTTAACTGGACGCCAAGCAGATTTATGACAAACTACGGAAGGTCATGGGTGATTTTGTCACTCGCGAGAAACTTCTGTAACTTCATCTAGTGTAAAGCCGGTGAAAGGTTCAAAGTTCGATATGAGTATGCCGTTTGTCGCACATCTCATTATAACACTGCTCTCCTCACATTTGCACTATAGTTGAATCCTAAAAAGAAGAGATTTTCATTTTTGCATGTATAGATAATCCTTTTTATAGACGTGACAAATGACACCTGATAACAGTAGCGTCTGCACCTAAGATTACCAATCTTAAGCAATTGATTGAAATTGCCGCAAAACCTCAGGGGAAAGAGCTAAATCGGTAATAGAATTGCCGACCAACAAATCCAGTACCTTGCTGAAGGCACAATGGCGGAGAGAGGGCGTACGAAGGGGCTTGGCAACCACAGCAATACCCTGGATAATGCCGCTAGCACCATTACTGTACTCCTTAAGTAGCGTGCTATATCATCCTAGGGGTGAGGAGAGTGGGGGAGAGCAGTTCAATCACTCGTCTGCGCTGGCACACCCGTCAATTCCCTTACAGTCCCTACACAATGCTTGGAAAAACCGAGTTCTGCTGCCAGCCCTAGCAGCAAGCCAAACTCGTGGTTAACCAAATAAATGAACTGTTGGTATGTGGGGTAAATAAGGCGCGAGATGGTGTGGGGGGCGGCAGGGGGGGTTGCCTAGCACTAACATAGATAGACTGATCGAAATGTGCGTCAAGAACACATTAGTTAATACACTTCGATGTCAACTGCACCTGATACAGGTGAACCTCTGGTCGCCAAGAGTAATGTAACTCGAAGACACCTCTCAGCAAAAATAGTATATGAAAATGTATACCACCCCATAGCGACATAAAAAAGAATGTTCACATTGTTATCCTAAACTCAATCTCATCGAAATTACGATGGCCTGCAAGTGAAATGACGCTCGGCAATACAGAAGCATTGGACAACCCATTCCAATAATTTTCAAAGTTTAGAGAGGGGTAAATAGACAACATTTTCCAACTTTAAGATTGTCAAAATAGTCAGCAATGTGTAGGGCTTGGACTACCACCTCGGGCAACTTTAAAGGTGAAAATCCGAACCGGGTACCGCATTTCGCGATTGGGCGGGCCTCAAGAAAGTGAACCAAAGGAAAATATGTTCGTCAACTTAAAAAAATTTAACCTGCTAGCAAGGAACACAAAGCGGTGCCACTGTGCAGAAAAGAAAATTGGCAATATCGTATTTATGCTGAGTGGCAATTGTCGTGAAAGATTTTTACCTGCGCTAAAAAGCTTTATACTCGGATGGTTTTGGGTGTGCATAAACTTTCTAGCATCAGTATGGTAGGGGGCTTTCTGATTACTGCCTTTTAAACATACATCAACGAGGATTAACATTGGGTGGGGCACTAATCGATATTTGTTTCGTCGGGGGTCTGTCCGCGTGCGCCCCTGCTGGATGAACGCCAACTTCTTTCGATTGGGGTCGGGCATAGCAACGGATGAGCGCGCTCCTGGAGAGGGAATGTGAAAGACTCAAAACCCTGCGCTCAGCCCTCTGCTTCTCTCCGACGCGTGACATGGATCGAGGACCAGCCGTTTCTCGCTTTGGACTGCCTTGTAGTGCCGTTTAACCAGCAAATCTCTGTCGAAAGAGCGTTAATCTTGAAATTGGGAAGGCCATGTGACCTGTCGATTCCAGAAACGTTCTGAACTTCTTGTCATCAAGTTGGCAATCAAATTGGGACTGCCCCTGAGCAAAAGACCGCCAGTGAAATTCAGAAGCTTCGCGTGAGTGAAAACCGTTTATACACCATTACACTTGTAACGTTGATACCAGCAGAGATTCATTGACTCATCAGAGGCTTTACTGTGAACAGCTATCGCACTGTCAACAGCTGAAAAGGTTTTTCATTCCGTGAGTGAATACGTACATGCCGGAAAAGCCACATGTTTCTGAAGGTCGAACAAACGTTCAACAGGACTGATCCCCGAGGCACTGCCCTGAGATCAGCGCGCGAAGCAGATTCGGCAACGACTGCAAAACCTAGAACCTATCTTGACTGTGGTGTGGTGTACTTGACTAGCCCTCAGGTGCAGCACCCTCGCCTCCTTCGTCCCTCACCTGACTGTGTCAACCAGCTGTTCCCAATGCCTGTTGCAGAAGACGGAATCATGCGTGTGCAATCAAGTTTATGCAGCTTTCCGATCACCATCACTTCACACGGGACGCCGGAGAGCGTGATCAGTTGGAAGGACAGCGGACACAGCCGGACGGTACAGCCCAGCGTGGCTGCTGTTCCTCTCAGGGCCCCCTCTGCCGTATGCCATCCAAGCCAATCAGCACCTTCTTGTACCGCCAGATCAGGCGAGCTTCAGGGACAGTAGAGGATCATGACCTCTTCGTTGGAACCCGCGATGTGGCCGTCAGCACGCTCATCTACACGGAAAGTGGCCAGGCGAACTGCAGAACACTCAAACCTCGCTCCAACTCGCTGTGAATCGCGGAACCGTGACGGAATGTGTGCCCAAGAGTTGGCGGTCGCTGAGCAACTCGCGGCAAAAACCCACACATATTGTTGTTGTGCCTGGTGGTCATGGTGACCTTGGAGAGCTCCATTGGTAATCTTTTGTCACATCAATTCATTTATGGCTCCCCCTGCAACAAGATAAAAAGAAGGAAAATAACCTACTAAATGCTTTCTACTAATAGAATCATAAAAACCAGATCGAATACAAACTTGCTATCAGTACTAATATTTAAATTCGCTGTGTAAGTATTACTATTTCGCTACACGCCAAACCAGCGGCAGCACAATAGCGGTTCCTAAACGACGCTATATAAACTGAGAACGACACACGTTAAAAAAAATTGTCGAACAGCATACATATCGACAGGTGAATGGTCAAATAAACACCTTAGAAATGCAAAATTGGAGTTAGCGTCAACTAACAATATGTCGCGAAGTCAAATGGCACATAATTTCCATCGGCGAATAGGAAATTCCGCAAACACAGCAGTCTATGGGGAAAAGCGGAAGCGCCTCAAGATTACTTTAAAGCCTTACTGATCGTTGAAAACTGCAAATTTCAAGGCTTCATTTAGACCATTCAGAAGACACTGACATGGGAAATCAGCAGACATCAGATGGTAAACTGAAACAGCTGTTACATGCCTTAAATCATATGTATACATGAATTCAAACCTATCATAACTAAACAAGGGTGTTATAGTCGTCGGGTGGCCCAGAAGAATGCACGAGTAACGCTAATCACAGCCAATTCGCAAAATCCACAATTTATTGTTGTTAAACAACTTCTTTCCAATAAAAAACAAGATCAACGGGAATGATAAGGCATGGAGCGAGAGACGGAGCATATGCAAATCCCAAATGCCAAATTTCAACACGGCGTCATTGGAATTCAAGATAGTTCTGGCTCCCAGCTTGCATACCGGCACAACACGCAATACAAAAGGGCGGAGCCTCGGGTCATAAGGAAGCACGTGCCGAAAGCTATGTCCATTGTCCCATCTGCCCCGTTTGTCCGTAGGCAACGAGACGGCCAGATTCTTTGCGTTCCAGATGACCACCGCTTAAAATGCAAGGGAAATTGCATGCCTCCGAAAAATGACCCTAGAATCAAAACGCCTTAGCTCAAAATTC